>WJSH01005510.1:67045-83176 GCA_009757365.2 Lepidium campestre
TCTATGAAAATTAAACATTTTATGTAATGAGATTGCTTACCTTGTTTGAGGAATATTGATCGGTATTATGAGTAATTCCATGGTTCTCCTCAAACCCTATAAAAAAAAAATTGACTTCCTCATATTATATATAATTAAAACTGTTTACAAAAACCTTTTTATAAATCAAATAACAGATGTAATGTAATATGCAAATGATGCACAAAGAAATGTATCATGCAATCTCTTTTTTTTGCTTAGATGATTTTATTTTTATGGTTTTTTTATAAAGATCTTACTTAGATGTTTAAAATATTTGTTATATGCAAATCAAAATTACCTGAAGATGAACACAATGAAAGCAAGAGCCACAAGGATATGAGAACCACCAACTTCTCCTTCATCTTCAAAAGGCCTTTCTCAATAAGACAATATGTAATTTATTTATGTTGAGTGGAAACTAACTAAACCAATGATATATATATTTCCATATTTATCATTATGTATCATTTGTAACAAAAATTAATACATTGTTATTTTCTTCTTCTTATGAAGAGGTCTTCAATATCTTCTTGTATGTGCATTTATTGTTTGTGGACCACATTATGCATATTAAATAGGATTAGATCCTTCCGTTACATGCAGTTTTTGTTTTTAAGATTAGTAAATTAAATAGTATTGTATTTATTCAAATGACTAATTTGACAGGACATATCATAAATTCATAATTCACAAAGATGAAAAGATCCAATTAATATCATATTATATATTTTTGCTCTGTCATCATGATTCTCAGTTTTTCTGAGGCGGTGGCGGAGGATTTCCAGGTTGAATGTCTTCATTAGTCTTTTCAACCTATGTGGCTATATTACATATTATTTGCTTCATCAACAATAATTTGAATTATTTGTTTTGGTAAGTTGTGGCAAAAAAATAATACCATAAGTTGGTTTAAAATGATTGACAATATTAATTCTTAATCAATGAAGATGTGGGAGAAAAGTGGTTTTATCAACTTAGAACGGGTTTAGATGTTCATTAACTTGCTGTCCAAGGTTGATCATTAAGTTCTTTCTCCAATTCGATCGGGTGTTGTGTTTTTAGGATTCAACTCTTTTTGAGTAGAAGTTTGTTACGTTTATTGTCTGTACTCCAAAAGTTTGATTGAGATCTAGTTGTTTTTACTAGTTTCTATTAAGGCGTCAAACAGCTAGTTAAACATCGATTTCGCCATTTTAAAAAAATGTGCGGAATTTCATTCTTGTCAGATTAAAAACGTGATCTTCATTATTGAGGTACTCTCACTTGACATAAAAGGTTCTTTCATTAGCTCGGTTTGTCTTGCCTAGCTGACTTCAATATTCGGTTTTTGGGTTAGCAATTTTTCAAGTTTCTGATTTGATTTTTGGGTCCTAGCTTAGTATTTCTTTTGGGTTGTTTCTAAAAGTTTCCCTCGTTTGAATTACATTCCGGAGATATTTCTATGTTTTTGCTGACTTTTGTATTAAACATATGTACTCCACGAGAGATGATGCTTATTTGACTTTAAAAGAATACCATCAAATTATCAAATGAAAATATGAACGGCGTCATTCACCAAATGCAGAGATACTTTGGATTTGTACTATGCACTAAAGTTACCATCAGCGTGAGTAAGCTTAGTAATTCCTCCAATAGCTTCTTTTGCCTTGCGGGAAATAGCGAGAGAGTTAACATCATACTGTTTAGTAGCACTCACACCCAAGGAAGCTGGAATTGCCTGGACCAGGGAAACACATTAACGAATTGTGAGGTTCTAACAAAATTGTATGAATACTTAACACACAAGATTTGAGTAGCTGCTACTAACATTGAAGAGAAGTCCATTTGTATCTTGGAAAAACAAAACCCACTTTAAACCAGCATCAATCCTGAAATTGCGACATATAAAAGAAGTTAAATTATGGGACACAAATTTATAAAATAACATACATGTCAAATTAACTCAAAAAAGATCTGATAGAAGAAATACCATTTATGAAGAAGACCACTGGAATACAAAGCGAATGTACATCGCCATGTACCTGGCTCCTGTATTTGTTGTGAGGGTCTAATGCAAGCCTGGCATCATTATCATCAAGGCATGCAACTTTTTCCTAGAAAATAAGGTAGCCAATACTTAATTGTTTCTCAAAACATTTTACGTAGTAACAAACTACTTCCAAGGACTTCAGTAGCTGATCATTTACCTGTTTTAGAAGATGTACTTAAGTAGATTTCATCCCAAGAAAAGAGTTTGACTCTAATAGTTCCAGAGTACGGGAATGTGTATCATCAGATGTCATAATTATGAAAGGAATGTCTCTCTGATTTCCATCTGCAGAATGTAGAACTACGATTAGTGATGAGAAATGTGAAAAGGTACTTATTAATCTCACTTATGTTGATTGTAAGATGCCAAATATCCTGTGGCAAAGAAACAGGATATGTATAGCATTGAGTCACATAAATTAGAAACACACCAGAAGCGACCTTGTTGCTAGCTTCTTGAAGAGCCAATATAGATTCGATGTAGTGCTCCAAGAAGCATGTCCCTGTAGTTATCTCCCTTGGAAGTGCAACCTAAGAAATATACTCATAATTGGGTCATATATGTCTGGACGTGTATTTTTAAAACAGCAAGTATATGTTTACGATGTAAACTTTATGTTCCTCAATTTCACATTTTTCTCCAGCATTACAATATTGATGGAAAGATTGCATATAACACAAGTACTAGACCTCAGAAAACGTACATTGGTTAAACAATAATTTCACACAGCATCTCATGTCTTCCATTATTACTTGATTGGATAAGTTGTACACATAGTCCTCTCAGATCTTGATACATATTCGTTCTACGTAAAGATTTAGAAATTATTTAGGATTTAATTTCCTTTTCCCATAGTACTTTACCTTTACGTTTTACTATAAGTAAGGATTAGGTTTCGTTTGTGAGACCTATCCGAGCTAGAGAGAGCTTAGGAGGTTTCTGTCTGGTTAGGCAGAGCGAGAGAACGTAGTTCTTTCGAGAGTTTTTACTCTGCTTCTGTTTTCTACTATCATAATAAAGGTTTGGTTTTGAATTCCATCCTTATCTCTAACAAGTCTAATAAATTCTATCTATAGATAGTGATTAAGTCAATGAAACATTGTTCAGTATTTACCTTGATTCCATTGTAACCAAGATGCTCGCCAAGCCCACCAGCAACCAGAGCAAAAGCAGCATTCCTAGCTTCAGAGACACCTCTTTTCTCCATTTCGATGAAGTTCTCATTACCAAAAGTAAGATTTTCTCCTGATGGGACCTGCAAGACCCCATGAATCCTTTGTTACAAAAATGGAGAAAGCACAACAATAAAGCTTTTCTATTCATAAGAAAAAGAATTATGTTACTTACAGAAGGAGAGAAACCATTATATGGGTTCTTCCCTACTTTTGAATCGGCGAGAAGCTCTCTTGCTTTCTTAATGTAGGCTGCTAGACCCCCAGGATAACTTGAATTTAGGCGAGCAATCTAATAAGCAATTATTTCAAAGGTATATTCATTCATCAAACGTCGAGATGTGGTGATCAAATTGAACTGGCCCGAAAAAGAATGACTTTATCAATAAGGTACAAGGGGAAAAGGATGATTGTATTCCCACGGTTTTAAGAAACTTTCATCCAAAGAAGAAAAAGAAAACATAAAAGCAAACCTGATCGAAAAAGCCTAGTTTCTCTTCGTCATTGACGCCGGGTTCAGGCCACTGGAGGAAGAGATGACTCTGACCATTTTCCAATAGTATCTAACAAAATTTCAGAACATCACAGAAAATAAAACTTGGCACTACTAATCCAAACAATAATCCATTCTCAAGAGATCGAATCCAAAGTCGCAAGAGAATCTGAATTAAAAAAAAAAATCGATAAGAAGATTATATGGGTTTGTACAATCCAAAAAACCCAAAAAAACTGCAACCAATAGTCGAAATTCTCTGAAAAATACAAAATTGAGGACAATAAATACAAAACCGATCTCAGGTACTGTGTGTTGCGACTTTTGTCAAAAGAATACAAGACCATTCCGTTTTCCTTTGGTTACATTTATGGTAAGACAGGAAGATCTAACGAACTGAAGGAAAAGAAACTGGTACGGCCCTGAGCAATATGACAGAATCTTAAAGGTGCAGCCACGCGTTTTTGCAGCACTTTAATATCTTCTTTGTTTGGTGGAGAGTTCCTGAAAACAGGATGAGTATCTTGAGTAAGATGTGTATAATGAACAACTTGCTTTTATAGTCCCAACTAACGGAAATGCTTACCCCGAGAAGCAAGCCACAAAACTCGGTTCACCTGGAGAAGACTTCTTAAACCGGCTATTTGGTAAATACACGTCAAACATTGCTCTTGTATCGCAGATGTGCATATCTCCCAAGAGTTTAGTTACACTATTATTGTCTTCCGGACATTCACTGGCACAAACGGACACTTCTTCACCCCTTGGTGTCGCAATCGCAGCATCCTTTGAAGTCCAAGCAACTCCATGCCTACCTAGGATGTAACCTAAGCCCTTTAAGTATCTATAAACCTCGTAGTTTTCCCAAGAGCATGCACTTTTTTCCTCAGCAATTTTTTCATACAAGTCCTTCAATGGGATCACAACATCATCTTTATCACCTAACATCTGCAACTCTCCTATTTCACTTAAATACCTATCACGAGAAGAAGATAAGGCGCAAAAGGAACAGACTTCATAACGTGAATTTCAGAAACCAAAGATCCATAAAAGTTTGAAAATGTTTAGTTTGCCACATACAGAGCCTCTTCTATGAAGCAATATGTCTTTCCGCTACGAACTATTCCAGTTGTTGTCCAAAGTTTCCCCCTTTTGACCTCAATTTCAGCCATTCCTAATTCTGCAATCCAACGAGCCTTGGAAGATCCTACTCTACATTGTGCAAAAAAGAAAAAGAAACAGAGAAGCTGACTGTAAGAATCGTTGAATGCGGGCAAGTGAATCAAGAAATTTGTTGCGGATTTTTATCCACCTGAACTGTAATCTGGGCACTGAACCACCAGAATGAAACTCTTCATCATCATCGTTTGGAAAACCAGATTCGTTTTCGCTCGAAGAGGAAGCTTCCCAGTCGTTCTCCTCCATGAGCTTGAATTATCAGCTTCTTCTTCGTCAAAGCCAGTCGGTTGGACAATTCGTCCAACAGTTGGCGTATGCAACTAGATCTACCTCTTAAAAATTCAAAAATTGCTAATATAAATCAAAAGCCAATTAATTTTCCCAGGAGAAATCCTAGTTTTACAACTTCGAATCTAGAGATGTAAACAGAAGTGGGAAAGAAATTTTTTTTTAACATTCATGAAGTGAATTCCAAACGAAACTGAGAGAGTACCCATAAAATCCTCAATGCTCTAAACAGATATAAGAATAAGTTGAGAATAGAGATAAACCTTAGGGCTTTCTAACTTCTGTTCTGATTACAGATTTGTCTTATTGAGAGGGTAGTGACACTCATATTTTCTGTGTGCTTTGTGTCTTTTGGTATTAAGAATTAGACATAGAGATACATATATATGGGCAATTGCTGAGAAACAAACAAAGAGAAGTGTTTCATTGGGAAAGAAAAGAATTCTGGTGTTTTTCGTTTAGTAATATTCTCATCATTGTTGTATATATATAATCACAACTATAAAATACAAACACAAACTGAATTGAAGAAATTCTGAGCAGAGAATATACTTCAATTTATATCAGCCAAATTAAAGAGTCCTAGAACGGCACAGAAAATTTAGAGATTTTACCTTTCAATCGATGAGTGAATGATATGAGCAGAGAATACAGAGCGCTTGTAGAAGAGAAGTGGAACTAAAACCACACGATGTATGGGCTCTGTCATCAGTGAAAAAAAGAAATCAAAATCAAGTATGGGAGAAACATTTAGATGACAACTTCAAAGTCAAATACACAAGTGTATAAGTGTCATAACAACATAGGAGAATCTTGAATCAGTCTATACACATTGGCATAAAGATAAATCTGTGAAAAAAAGACAGAAACTTTTTATCTAATTGAGGTCAAATGAAACCAAAACAGACCACATCTCCTTATGTTATGATACAAAAACACATGGACACATACACACGAATCATTCTCAAGTTTCAAGAGCTTCAACACTAGTAAGCCACACATTGAACTTATTCAAGAACATTACTGATTCAGCTAAAGCATCATAACGAAACCCTATGGTTTTTGAAGGTTTTTAAAGCCTATAGGCCCATTAATAAACAAGCTCAAACAACACCTTTATTGTTCGTCGTTGTTCTGAGATACACAACACCTTTTCTGAAAACCATTTTAATCAAACTAAATCTCAAAATACAGAAACGAAAATCAATCTCTCAGTTCAAGCACTGCTCAGAAGATAGAACGAGAACACGCAAAGCGCAGAGAAGAGAGACAAAACTTACCTAGTGTGAGCTCGATTGGGGCAAAGCTCAGAAGAGAAGCCAGAGATTTTCGTCGTGGAGAAGAACGATAGAATGAGAGGCAGTTTTAGGGATTGGTGATTTTGTGATTCTGTAAGAAAATAAGGGTATTTTAGTTATTTGCCAATCTCAGTCGCTGATTTCAAATTCTAGTCGCCGAAAAAAATTAGCGATCAAAATTTTTAATCGTTGTTCGCTGGCTGTATATATCAGCTTCTCAATACTCTCTTCAACCTGTATTACATACTTTTGTCGCACAAACAATTATTATAACTTGATTAATTTAGATGATGCTAATAGTTTTTTTTTTTAAGAAAAGAACTAAATGTATTGAGCGATTTAGTTCATCGTTATGTGATCATCTTAGACTGTATGATGTTGGATCGAATCGTTCAAAATTCGTTAGGCTACTCCGTCAAACAAACCTGTTAACAAAAAAATATTGGTAATTGTACATAACCTATCAAACAATGAGCATCACTAACCATACATGTAAATAACTAAGAGCAACCCATGAGATCCTTTTTCTTCTTTCTGATTGTTTCGTTTTCTATTTCTCAAATTGAAACAAAAAAAAAACTAGGAATTACGAGCTTTAGTGTGGAACATGATCAGAGGTTAAGAGGATCAGTTTCGGAGTTTCGTTCCTTCATCGGACTCCACTCTTCTGCCTCTGCAATAAACATCGAGAGCTCTTATAAGCATCCAACTGGGACATTTACCATTTACCACAAACGAATTAAGACATCTTAGTTTTTATTTTGCTACTCTCTTAAAATATAAATTACTGTAGTTTCTTCAAAGTTTGGATTGTATTTGAATCTAAGACCGTAAGAGAGAAAAGGAAACGCACTTGGGTTTTCAGAGATGACCATAAGCCGCCGTTGTAATATGGAGGCTACAAAAAGAAATATTGAGCACATACCAAACATGATTGTGATTGGAAATGCATCCACCTGCAAAACCAAATCACAAAAACAAAATTTCCCGATTACCTTTTTCTCTTCTCCTCTCTTTCATGTTATGTAAAGAGGATAAAAATATGACTTTTTCTTACATTGTACAAGACGATGCAAACAAAGATGTTGAGCGGAATGCGGAAGAAATTCATTATGGTGCTTCGTGCTTCTTCAGGAACATATTGCGATCTCATCTTCATTATCGAAGGCCAAAATATTCCTACACAAGCCTCGAAAACACAGAAACCAAGTAGCTGAATGGAGCTAGTTAACGACAGGCCTCCGTCTTTGACCTTTGATGGCGTCACCAAAATCTGTACCACACGTTGTTATAGGATCAATGTACATATGAAAGAGTACATAAACTTAAGAGTAACAATGAAGTTTCAGAATCTGAGATATACGCTTGTTGTAATGGGAAGAAGAAGTGATACAGCGGAGACTAGAAAGACAATTTGCATGTAGTTTTCGACTCTGAGAGATGAGCGAGCCATGAAACGAGCTGCAAGGGAGCTTCCCAACATTGAGGCCAACATGAAGGTTGCAAAGACGAAACCATGTGGTATTTCTTCGTCATTTGGGCTGAGAGCTGGTGTCCAAAGGAATACAAAGGTGTACATTGAGGCTTCAAATAGAGACTGAATAGCGCCCAGCAATGCAATCTTTTCATCTGAGAAATCATCATAGACTGTTAGAGATAATGAGAAAACACAGCTTGTAAATTCAATGTATGATTTGATGTTCTCTGATTCAACAATTTTAAAGCTAACTTTGAACCTGCCTGAAGCAATTGCTATGGCAGCAACTTTGAACTGAGTCAGTAAATCTTTGCTGTCAGATGGATCTCCAAAATTCTCAGACCATGTTGTCAATATAATGGCCATTCCAATTGCAAGAAAGCACGCAGCAGCATCAAAGGGAGAGACCGGACCTAAGGAAAAAGTGTCAACAAGAAGATTACCGAACAATCCTGAGAGAATAGCCACCAAACCGTTCCCAAGGAAAACAGCCTTAGAGAATGTCAGTGACAGCCACTGTTGATCAAAGTTCCTCTGCATAGTTGTTCAGAAAATAACATTAGGCCATGACTACAAGACTACAACTAAGAGAATCCTCTAAAAGGTCATAACTTATAAGTCTTTACTTTCAACTTTGTTTCAAGATTGCAAGTGAGCTTTGACATGTTTTAGACACTTTAGTCCATAGCTGATACATTCTAGATACGAAGAATTTACAGTCATCAAGAACTAATTGTCTTAGCTGTGGCATTCATCACGCTAATTGAGAAACATACATGGTGTAGAGAAATACTATGTCTCAATCAAATCACTAACAAGTATTAAAGGGAATTCCCGCAGGTAATCAAACTAGAACATAAAGTTCAAGGAACTAGCTGACTGATATGCACAAGATTCATATGTATAAAAATAAGAGTAATAAAGCTAAGGCTGACCTTGTTGTGCTCTGCAATGAGCCAAGATTCAAAGGCCGAAAACAAGAGAGATGTAGCAATACCACCCAAGATACGGCCTACCATCAAAACTCTGTACTGTGGAGAGTGCTTGGTGATGCAGCTTAGTATGTAAACTATGCAGTATGTAACGCATGCCCTCTTCCGACCCCTGAATCCAACACGCAGATATTATTTGACCAAAAAAGTTTTATTCTGATAACACAGACTTAACCTTAAAAATGAACAAATACTCACTGTTTGTCAGCAAGAGATCCAACAATGGTTCCAAACAACATTGATGAACCAAAACCAGCAATGAACAGCTGACCAATATCTCCTTTACCAAAACCATAAGTGCTGTAAAGGTAATACACATAAGGACCTTGAAGCCAGTCCCCAGCTGTAACAACATAGTCATATATAAACACGAGTCTATCAGCATAAATTGATTCATCAATGCATTCGAAAACAACATACTACCAGCAATAATTGCTTCATTTTCGTAATAACAATATCATCTTCTTCAACTGAACAAAACCCATAAAAAACACAAAATGAATCAAATGATAGTCAGTTAGTCACTCGCCCTCCGTATTCTGTTAACATCATGGAAGTCTAATTATGATCAAGCCTAATTATGACGCATGAGATAATAACTAAAACAAATCTGCCAGGATAACATAATGTTAATCTTCGATAACTGGTAACAAATTTGGGAAGAGCAAACTCCAATCGATACCAGATTTCGTATGAGCTACAACAAGAAATCCAGTCAATGGATGAAGAAAACGTTTGCATAAATTACATCTGCTTCGGGATTCGATCTAGCGCACAAGTTGATGACGCTTAAACAGAAAATGAAGAACTCAAAAATCGTACTATCTTCCAACTTCGAATAAACTGAGACACTATTACTTAGATCAGATCCATGATCAGGAAACAGCAATCAAATTGCAGGTGCCAATGAATCAATCACAGACCAGATTCCGCTATAGCCAATTAGAAAGAGAAATCGAGAGACAATTGTAGAAAATAATTTTATTCAAAGCGGTAATTGCGGAACGGCGTACGAACCCATCATAATAGAGAAAACAAGGAGGTAATTGTTCTTGAAAGAATTGAAGGAAGATGAAGTGTTGATCCGATCCTTGTTTGTCTTGCTCAGCTCCAAGGCCGCCACTACGACAGCCATGGTTCCAAAAACCAAGTAGTAGAAAACCTCCATTGTTGCTTCTTTCTCTCCCTCACTCTCAGACTCAGAGCTAGAGCACCGAGAGGAAGAAGAAATTGTTACGAAGTGGACTGCGCGATTGTACCAGACCAATTAATATGGAAATTATCCTCTACGATGCGGTACAGGTAAGCGTGAGTCGGTGACGGTGACGGTGACGGTGACTGTAAAATTCATACTTCAGTTAAAAAATAGTCACCAAATAAGAGCGTGTAATTAGACTAGACAATCCGGTTAAGAGAAAGCCGTGTAAATGAGTTCGGTTCATTGTACATCATCAGAACCTTCGATTCTACAAGAGGGTTTCAATATAGGAATTTTTAATCCAAATTTTACCAGTACTGTGACTACTTATAAGTTATAATCTATGCATAGGAGGAATTTGATAAAACCAAAGAACTGGTCTTTGGTTACACAGACTCTAAGCTAACAAAGAGGCTCTTGCCATTGCCAAGGCACCTTCATAGGTTTGATTCGCACCAATGAAACCACTCATGTGCACAAAAACAGAGCCCGGAATTGAACTTTCCTCTGAGAGCTTCTCCTTTTCTAGACCCCTCCATGAAAGTGGCAAAGCTTTACGGCTCTCAAACCTGTCTGGTGAAACCGAAACCGCCTGGATTCTCCAGTTTTCGCTTCTATCATCCTGGACAAATCCACATACACACACTTATAGGCTTGTGGGAAGAGAGCAAGATTACAACATAGTAAGATCATTGCAAACATCGGTAGTACCTGGTAAAGAACATATTTTATTGGAGGATCAATCTTCATTTCTTCCTCAAGTTCGAATATATGGAGTTTCCACTGTCAATTGCACAAAACTCTTTAAACTTTAAAATACCAATCCCACCAATTTATCAATTCTAATAAGTCTAGCAGATTCTATCCAAAACACGCACTTAATGTAAAGGCGCTAATTTTAACTTACTGGGCATTGTTTACTGAGCTTCATGATTTCTCCACTGGATTCTAAATCATGCCGCTTTGCTAGACACTCCTTAACAATTGACCGAGCTGGTAACCATGATTTCGCATGAAAATGAACACACTATCAAATTGCAGAAGAAGAGGTAGATTTAGTTTCATTTATTTATGAGAAGTAGACATATTGGTTATAAGAATAACAGTATCTCATTAGGTTGTTTCTTTCAAAGTGATTTCCACAGTTGATATGGTTTGGGTACTAGCAATTTCTTAGTTGCGCCTATTTTCAGATCCACATGATTTATGTAATAGAAAGACATATAGAATAGAAGGAAGAAAGACCTCTAAGAACTCAGAGCCAGCAAGTTCCATTGCCCGATGAAAGGCTTCATCTTCTTTGGCACTAGACTGATCAGGTTCAATCCAGTCTAAGTTCAACCTTCCAATCCTATGCCCCAGGCTAGTATTGTTTATATATCTTGGAGGCTGGTCAGTATCATACTGATGGATGCCGTTGTCTACAGCATCTACTGCCTGTAGTAATTGTATACAAAACGGAGTTACCATAGAACCATGTATGAACATCAGTATATGAATGTTTAAGAACTGGTCCACTATCTCCAACATCAAAATTTAAATCTCTTTCAGCCAGGAATATAATACTATTAGGCATAACCAACAACTGTAGCTTGTTATGTGCTGTCCGTGGGTAATTTACTCAATAAATACCAAAGAATCGAGTAGCTTAAGAAAAAACTTTAATAAAGCGAGGAGCACTACCTCAATGAAGTTTTTGTACACAGCCAGAAACAATCGATACACATCAGGATGTGTATGATCAAGTTGAAGCACCTTAGCAATTATCTCCAAGCCATAGTGCTAGAAAACAGAAGTATCAATCACAAAAGTTTGTGTCGTAAACCACCAAATTACAAGAAAGTATCTTCATTTACCTTATAGACAAGCCCAGCACTACTGAGTTTAGTGTTAAACCCGTGGCCAAACACTTCGGTGAAACCTTTCTGGTGATGGTCATAACGTTCAATCTGAGGATCATACACACCCCCAACATCAAGAGCCGCATCAAGCTTTTCCAAAACCTTATAACCACATCACAACATTGTAACTCCTAACCTCAAAAAATACAGAATTGATGGTAAATTCTTCAAAATGTGAAGAATTCTACATGAAGATCAACCCATCGTTGCTATATTCTTTAACCATTTCTCGGAAAGTTCGAATATCCAAATCGAATCCAATAGATGGTAAATCGAACGAAATGTACCTGATGATCTCTGGTTCGGACAATCTGAGCATCGGAGAATTTGCTGGAAAGACGAAGGATGAAACAAGCTAAGGTTTCATCGCAGTGGAAAGTTCCATTATGCGTCCCAACCCGTTTCTGCTTCCCTGATACAGAATTCGTCGAGAAACTAGCTCGGAAGTTTCCACAACGTTTCAGAAAGAGAGAATGATTCCAGATTCTACTGCAGCACAGACCTGTCGACCCAAACATGGCCTCGAGTGATAAAACTCTTCTACAGCTAAACCCTTGACGTTGCGGGTTTAAGCTCAACTAAACGCTGTCGTTTTCATAACTTTATGATTTTATGGAAAACGACGACGTATTGGATTTTCAATTTATTTTATTTTCTTATTTGTTGGAGATCTACCTGATTTTCTTTGGAATTTTTAATAGAGTTGATGTTGATCATTGGTTGACCTACTAATATGGTTGATCACCACACTCACATTTTGGTTACCAGATGTGTTTACTAAATTGATTCTATGTACCAAACCGATTGACCATTGGGACCCTCTAAATTCAAGAACCTAAATTATACACAACTTGAATCAAACCCAAATGACAATTACAACAACAATGCCACTAATAAATCAATTAAATAGCATAATTGCACACAAATTTAGATAATATGTTGAAGCAATTCTACATTATTTCAATTTGTTCTTCAAAAATTGTAAAACTTTGGTAGTCTAATTGATAAGTTTGCTTATAACGCATTATGAAACTAACATGACAAAACAATATGTAAACAAATGCAAAACCCAATTTACTTTGGAAAGACTTCAAACCAAAGGAATTGAAGAAATGTGGTCTATAAGCATAACATCATTGCATTCAACCAAATCACCAAACACATTTTCATAATCATTCATTCTTCTTCTCACATTAGTCACAAAATCACCCATATGATTTAAATCGTCTAAAAAAAGAAAAAAGAAAATCGAATTTTTAGATGTCAACATCATGAGATTGATTGAAGGTTAACAACTACGTTTTGGAACAAATTCGATACATTCTATGGAGATAGGGATAGGTAGAAAGATATAAAAGAGTATAAATATGTTATTACCCAATAAAGCTTTTCTCTTGAGCATTTCATCAAACACCTTATGATCAAATGGCTTTGGTTCATCTACTCATCTCTCTTCTCATCTGTAATTCCTTTAAATTTTCAATCTCTGTTGTTCCTGATCCACAAACACAAGATATAATCAACAGAATCTGCAAACAAACAATTGATTTCAAGTTTTGTAATCAAGCAATCACATCTCAACTAATCAGACGAAAAACTTCAATCAAAACAATCGCGAAACTAACTGCAGCAAAAGCTTGGATCACTGCTATAGAGACGCTTGATAACATCGAAGGTTCACTTCTTCCGAAAGCGAAAGATAAACGAGACAAAGAAGAGTTCAATGCTTGTAGAAAAGCTTATAAATTGGTTGATGCTCATCTCGATAATGCGTTGAAGTATTTGTATCTTCGAGATTATCGATTCATGAGAGCGTATCAAGCTCTTGCACTTGTGAATATTTCCATGTGTAGAACGAGTTTTTTTCGTCCCACGGAGATGGTTTATGCTAATTGGAACATGAAGATCTTGACGGATATAGCGATTTATGCTGGCAAGATTCTCTCTCCTCCTCCTCCTCTAAAGAAGAAGAGTAATTCGCCGTGAAAGACACCATTTTTTTGAAAGTCTTTGGTTCTCTTATTTTCCAATACAGTAGTATTTGTCTGATTTCTTTCAAACGAAATTCAATAAAAAATCAGTATACAACAGTTATTTTATATATATATTTTTAAAAATCATGGATAAAAAATAGGTTGAGTCATTTTTATTTTCTTTGTATCAAAACTTTTTGATATAGATATTGAGATTTTCAATTTTATTTATTTTGGAAGAAAAACATTGTGCCACTTAAGTATTTTTTTTTTTTAATAACAATATGATACTCTTATATTAGATTAGGAAGCCAAATATTAGGTACAAAGTTTACAAAAGAGGAACCACAAAATAATTCTCTAACACTACGCAGTAAAAAAAATCAGCAGATTCAGGGTCACTTAATTAGTTTGAAACCTCGCTTTTAATACATATAACGTTTTTGTGTTAGTGTAAACTTTTTTTTTTTTTTTGTTAAAGATGTTAGTGTAAACTTGCTTAAAATAATAGCATATGTTTGGCTTACTTGCGCCACAAGAAACTATAATCAAGCGGCTTTAATATATACGAGACCAACGTGTGTTTCTTGTGATTATGTGAATGTATCCTGAATGGATCCTCATGAATAAAGTTCGATCGATGTATCCTATTACCCTCGACGTAATACCCGGAACCAGACCGAAAGAGTAGGTATCAGTTCGGTCTTAGGCTCTTAGGTATCTCTTAATCATTTGAGAATTTCTTTTCGTATCTATTTAGTAACCAAACCGATATTTTATTTTATATCCGATTGAACCCATATTCACAAGCCTAATATTTGATATTTTGGATCATTTATTTATGTTTTCTCAAATTTTCAAGTAATTTTTGTCATTAACTTTCATATATTTTTAGGTATTTTAGACTTCAAATATTTTCGGTTCTCAAAATTATTATGGGAATCGATCTGAAACCGATTAGAAAGCGAACTGATATAGTACCAAAATATTTTTGGTATTTATATCTTTATATATTAAAGCGGAGGTCCCTTTACATTTTGGTCTTCAATTTACGTGTTATAAATTATATGATAAAATTAACCTATGATTTGGACCGGTCAATTTTCTTTTACTAAACCTATTGATTAGTTAAATTTAAATATGTGATTTTCCTGATCCAAAAAATCTTGATTTATCTTCTAAATTTAAATTTGAATATGTAGGTTCTAATCTTAGCCATTTATTTAAATTTATCTTTTTAAATTTTGATGGTTCATTTAAAAAAATTATAATAAGTAATATTTAGAAAAAATTTGTTTAAGAAAAAATGGAAAGAATATTCGTTTAAGGAAAATTAAGCATTAAGAATATTCGGGTATCCGGGTTTGGGTCAGATTTTTTTGGGTTACGAATTTTTGCTTCTTTTGTTTTAAGACTCATTCGGGTATATTTATTTTTTGGGTCAGGTTCGGTTTAATATAGATCGAGTTCGAGTAGTTTTATATAAAAATTAAAATTAATAAAGATTTAATAAAAAAAACTTTTTTTTAAAAAAACTAAAATTTAATAGAAATATATTGGGTACAATTACGGTTCGTGATTCAGTTTTGGTTTGGGTTCGGTTTTCTGGATACATATATCTATGCTACATTTTGGTATTTTGTCGGGTTCGGTTCCTCTAATTCGGGTTTTAGTTTTTTTTTATTTAAAACTTATTCGAATATTTTTATATTTCACATCGGTTTCACAGTTCGTTATATCTAAACATTTAAGTTAAAAACATTTAATTATGCGCTATAGCGCGGGATAAATCCTAGTATATTTATAAATGTGTTAGTAAAATGATTAGGGTAAAATAATCCTTAACCTTAAAAATACTCCGAACCCAACCGTAGCGGAACGACAAGGCATGTATCGTATGAGTCTGTTTACTGACTTCTGTCAACGTGATTGTCACGAAACAAGACATGTAATTCCATAAGAGCATCTCCATTGCGGTATATTAGGGGATTTTTAGTTGGGTTTTTAAGGTTTTAAATGAATAAAAAAATTAAATAATTGACATATATTCAAGAACCGATTCTTGGCTAAGAGACTAAAACACATTTTACAAACCCATACGTGTCGGATT
>WJSH01005510.1:83818-127085 GCA_009757365.2 Lepidium campestre
TTTGTTTTATATGTTTCGGTGCTGGTACACAATTGTCTCATCCTCATTGGTAGGCCTTTAAACCCTTCAGAGCAAAATCTTGACATTTTGATATGTAGACTCATTACCATGTATGTGGGGGGTTTAATATCAAAAGTTCATGGCTGGATTGATGAGTTTCAATTTCTTTTCACATTAGAGATAGATCTTCTAGTATAGAGACGAGAACCATGCCTCTTTAACAACTTGTTCGTACCTGTTTTGTTCTCTATGGGTTTTCAAATTTACTGTCTTTATTGAATGTCTGCTTGCTTCTAATTTGATGTTAGTGCTAATGGCGATTCTAGGCTACAATTTCAACAAAATCATTTTCTTGCTCTGCATTTGTTAACCTACAAATCTCGGCAATATGATGACCAATCGAACTCGGCTTCGAGATAAAATTATGCATCAGCAATTAAAAGATGATCTGGTGGAACATATATAGCAACAATTTGGCAGAAATTAAATGTTTTTAATTTTATATGTTTTTAATTTTATATGTTTTTAATTTTTTTATGTTTTTAAAAAATGTGTTATGTTCATAATAATATAATTAGTTAATTTATGTGTAATATAATTAGTTAATTATATAGTTATATATATTTTTTAAAAAATTCCTAAGAAACTAAAGGTTCTACCAATGGACCTCAAATTTAATTTAAGAAACCATGAGTTCTTAAAACATTAAAAATTAAAAAAAAAATTAAGAAAAGGGTTTAGAAACCCATTTTAAGCAACTCCTAATGGAGATGCTCTAAGTCATTTAAGAAGTGGTTAAAGCGACATACTTTCGTATACTTTTCAACAAACCCATTACCCATCTATAGATATACAGATATATTGGAAACAATCATGAAAGGATGATCAAGCAAGAGGATAGAAAGAAAGTCTGGCCAAACTACACATTCCTTGAGGTGCATCTACGTCTCTCTTGATCTTCATATGATCATCCTCTCCCCAAGAATCTCTTTATGTATTCTTCAGCAACCATGTTGGTTTTTGGAGTCTTCAAAGGGACATGAGGGAGGTCTGGCCAGTAGAACGTATAACACCGAGTTGGAACAGTTAAGTTATATGGTTGGTGCCGTGACAAGTGGAAAGCAAACCATTTTTTTTTAACAATTGAATCGACAAGGCATGATCCATGTTAGCACAATTCCTCTCTAAAACCCCAAACAATATCATGTGGGATAATGCAACTCTGTAAAGTTGAACTCTAAATACCAAAAACAATAGACAGGGCACCTAGCTACTAAGATAGTCTTGGTGGAAACTAATAAAGCTCAACGGACAATTAATGTTGAATGCATGTAGTCATGTAACATAAATTGATAAGTCATTTATGAAGTATTTAAGGTGGTTATATTATTCTCTTCAAAATGACATGCAGCTCGCCAACACTATTGTTATTTCAAAGCTTACTATAAATGTTTTTCTTTGTCCCTGTTTGGCTAAGATCTAAGTAATTACCAATACATTTTATTAATATTATACCAAACATAATACAAGCTTCAATCAACTTAACTTCAAAAATACTCAAAATGCATATGATTAGTCCAAAAGGTAAATTATTGATAAGGGTGTTGTCAAATTACTCTGATCAAAACCCATTTACAAGGATATGATCAAGCAACTGGATAGGCAGCATGAGTGGCCAAGCCACACATACCTTCAGGTGCATCAACGCCTCTTTTGATTCTCATGTAACCACTCTCTCCCCAATTGGTTCCCCATGAGTTCTTCAACAACCAATACTTAATCCCTTCATCACTCGTACCATAACCAACAATTGTAACTGCATGATCATGCTGCGTTCCACAGAACTCATCCTCAAATATCCCACTGGCGTAGTGCTGAAAGGCTTTTCCTGACCCAACAATACTCGCAGAAACAGGTTGTTGAGATACTGCTTTTAGCAAGGCTTCCTCATCATTTACTGGAACTTTCTCGTATCCGCTGATTGTAGCAGCAGCTGAATTGGTTTGTTGACAGCTTTCTTGTGACGCTTTGTAAGGATAGTTCTGCTCTGTAGTGATTCCTTGGTTGTTTATGATGTACTTGAAAGCTTCCTCAAAATTTCCTCCTGTGTCACATCCGTTGGGGCCTATGCTGCAATCCAACAGTTGCTGCTCAGACAGCGATACAAGCTCTCCTTTCGAAAGCTTTGTTAAGCCTTCCACAGCCCCCACAGCCGCGAAAGCCCAACAACATCCTGTAGCAATTTTCATAATTTGTAGATATATATCATTAGTATAATAGTAGAACATAACATATTTTTGATCGTTATATAAGAAAATATGGATAGTTAAAAAACTAAGTACTTACCACAGGGGTTTTGGTTCTTAACAGGTGTTACAGCCCCCTCCTGTCTCCAATCCATGCTCTCGCCGGTTTCACTCACGCTTTCGTATCTAAACGACACGTTTTTGTTGGAATTAGAGGACATAGCCTCAGGCACAACCATCCCCGTGTACCTCGCCTTAAATTCCTCGTCGGTAAGATCAGAGAACTTGTTGACATCCAACTTGTAAGTGTTGTTTGTATTCTTGTTGAATTCCTCCACGAACTTTAAGTTTTTCTTAAAGATCTCAAACCTAATCGTTTTCTCAGAATCATTTGAGTAAACACGATTGAATCGAGACATCCACTGCTCATGTTTCTCCACGGCAGAAGCTTCAAAGAGGCCTCCACGAGAAGTGGCTCCCAAAGTTATGGAACTCATTATTATGGCTAGAATAAAGAGAGTGAATGAAGCCATTCTACAAAGAGAGAAAATGTGTTTGATATATGTGTTTAATTAGGTTTATATGACTTTGTTGCCAAGAAACGAGTACGAGAAGGCAGTGTTATATAGAGTGAAGGTTGGGTATTTCTGTTTGAATAGTCTAACGAGCGAATTTTCTCATTGCTCAATTTTCTACACGTTACGAAGTCAAGTCAATAGCTCGTCTTTAGACGTAATTTATTTAATTAATTATTTGTTTAACTTAATTTATAATCCGACTCTCCAAATCCTTAATAATATCATATAGCCAAAACACGATTTTTTGGAATCAAACTTCTATACAAAAATAACAAATATAGATATCTAGCGAGTTGACAAAAACATTTTACGGAATTCTTTTATTTTGTTTTGAGAAGAATCCCAAAATTCTGAGTTAACTTACGCGCATCATTTCTTTTGTGATAAAATTATGCAGATATACATATCACTTATAAATATTGTTACCATGTGCTTATTAGTCATTCAATAAATTTTAATGCTTAAAACTTCATATCTATATGTGACAAAGATTGATCAAAATTTATATGTACCTCTGCGTTTGTATATATAAGAATACGTTCATAAATCACGTAGAAAGAAAAGAAAAATGAATATAAGCCCGCAAGTCTACGTGAGTTGTGGCAATTTCTTGTAAAGTTTTGCATATTGTACTAAGTATTTTTTGGGAATGATGCGTCGATCATCAGTGTTGGAGATCATCAGTGTTGGAGATCATGATCCTCTATAGGGAATGATGCAAGGTGCTTATTGCTCGGAATCGCCGGTATCCTAACAGTCAAATTCTCCAGATTAATCTAATATTGGTCTTGTTGTTCCACTCTCTGTTCGAGTTTTTTCTTTGTTTGCGTAGTTTGCCAAGTTGTTAGGATTGTTGTTAATTTGTTTTTCGTATCTTTTGTAGTTTCATTTTATTCTGTTTCTTTGTTATTTATGTAATTCTGTCAAAAATTTAAAAATAATATATCAACATTAAATAAGTAATAGAAGAATTTGTGGAATGGAAGATTCTTCAATTCCTTTTGTCACCAGTTAAGATTTGGGACCATCGACTTGTATAGTTTGCTTAGAAGTCGACAATGCGCTGACTTGTTGACTTTAGATTTTGTAGTTACATTAACAAGGAGACAACTTCTTAATACTTGACCGGCGAGTTTATGAATGGTAACAAACTTATTGATTGAATTTGTGGAATTAATATGTTACCAATTAGATCCAAGTATTTACGAAAGAAAACAAAAATTACTAGATTGGATTGAACAATAAATACAATATATATCAAATCAACCATTATGGTATTATTCACAAGACAGCTCAAATATATGGACTCTTAACAAAATTTGCAATTACCATCATGATAATACCGGCAGAATATTCAAAATCTGCCAAACCAAATAATTGTACTGAATTTTTCTTGTGCGTGACTTATTTTTTGTCAAATTATTGTAAAATTATGTGTTATTTATTTTATATATATTTTTTGTTTATAATTGGATCAATAAACTCTTATCTATAGCGTAAATCTCATTCCCTAAAAGTTTTTTTAGTATACTAATTGTAGTGAAAAGGGATCGAACTTTTGATTCAAGTCATCGGTTGGATTATTCTAACCACCAAACTGAAAAAAACTTGCATAATGTGTTATTTATTTAGAATTCTTTATTAAAATAATATGTTATTCAAATATCAATTTTAATATCTTTATTCAAATATCAATTTCTAAAATAGCCGAGGACATGTGGATCAGTGGTAGTGTCATCTTTACAAATCTTCATGCACCAAGGTTCGAACCCTTACATGTAGTAATAGGAGAGAGATTAAAAACTTCACGGAGTTTAGGATGTCCTAAGTCCCATTTCAATTAAATTATTCAGTTTCTTCACGTGAATGAGTTTCTAGCCTCTGTTTCCAACACAGAGGGAAAGTGATGAACTTTGTCCCATGTAAAGGGGTTAAAACCATTCATAATGCTGAACAATTCTTCCCATACATGAAGAAAATCAAACCACGTAGGTGGGCCTGGCTAAATTGTCCAAGCTTTTTTTAAAAACTTGAATGGGTCATAGGGATAACTTTTAGATGTGGTTCGTGTCCACCAGAAGATAGGTAGCTGGTTTCTGGGTCTATTTCAGGTCATATGCCTTCAATATGTTTGAAAAATATAGATTAAGATCCAATAAGCTCCATCTTGGATTAGGGCTAACGAAACCCTAACTGACGCAGCTGGTGACATGGTGGCAAGTGTACAAACCCTAGCTTCCTGGGATTTTGCCATGAATTTCTTCTACTTAGATCTAGGCTAGGTGAAAAGTTGTTGTGGTAGCGGGATAATAAAGCTTTTAAAACGCGGATGAGTAGCTTCAGTCACCGGAGGCAAATAAGGCCAAAATCTTGGATCTAGTACTTTGAGAAATGTCTTCATTTACAGGAGGATTTGTATGTGAGCTTGCAGCTTACTGGTACGAGTAGATGACAATGCTTCAGGGGGAAAATGGTAACTCCAGGAGAGTTCTTTTGGATGTTGTCGCCGATGATCCGCACAAATAATCCAGCAGTACGAGATAAGAATACGATGGGTGCACATGTGCAAAGAGATATATGATAATAGATCTCGCCAAAAAAGCGCATGGAACGTTCCGATCTCCGCTGAGATCTTCCCCTCATGAGGAGGAGGAGAACAAACGCGGGAGAAAAAGGACGGCGAATCAGAAGAGTCCCGATGAAATTCTCGTGCCAAAAGGTCAAAACAAAAGGAAGATAAAAGAGAGAGAGAGGACAAAGATAAACGAGGAAAAAGAGATGGCAGTCTGACGCCGACGAGCAACTTTACCGCATGCGTCAGAGAGATAGGTGAGCAAAGGTTCCTCGATAACTGGAGCAGAGAAGTTCTCTGAAATAATACAGTTTTTTATGAGACTGAGTTTTTCCAAAAGAACCATTTAATTACTCAAATAGTTGTCATTTCTTTGGATCAATTGCTTAGCCTTTGACTCATTACTTTAGTTTATTAAATTTCCGTTTCATCATTTTAGTTCTTGATTTGTCTTTCTTCGTTTAAGATTTAATAGTAGTTTGCTCTTGTTTTGGTTCATTGTTTAGTTAAGTACGTAGAATTGTTGGGTTCTTTTTGAGTTAAATTAGACTTTAGATAAAAACCAAAATCATAATTGCTTTAGATTATGTTGGATTCTTATGTTTTAGTGTTAGTAGTTCTAAAATTTATGTGGATTCGATCTTACATCGACATGTATACAGTGTATAATACACGATAGGTTAATTGATTATATGTGTATCAACAGAACCAACAAATAGTTATGTTTGAACCTCCAAATAGTGTGGCTACGTAGTTGTAACATTCTTTTTTGTTCCCTGAACCTTCAAATCTTCTCCATGTGAAGTTCGTCACAAATCCTCGGTGATCTTCTGTAATGTCTTCTTTGGTTGTTCTTGCAACATTCTACTATTCCCTTTCTCTTAGGTGAGCTTTCTTTTCATTTCCTTTTGGTGTCCCCTTGATCACACAAGTGAAGGGTTGTGTCTCTTCCATCTACTTTCACTAAAAGTTACAACTCTTACAATGAAATGTTATAACTTTTCATTTATGACCCTTACCATAAAACTACATTTTCTTAAACTACATTAACTTATATACATCATATAAACTAAGCCTAGCTAATTAATTATTTTTGTTTTAATATATGTAATTTAAAATTCAGAACTAAATGTATATTTTATTTAAATATTAAATAAGTAGTAGAAGAATATGTGGAATGGAAGATTCCTCAATTCCTTTTGTGACCAGTTAAGATTTGGGACCATCGACTTGTACAATGCGCTGCCTTGTTGACTTTAGATTTCTAGTTATATTATCTAGAAGACAACTTCTTAATACTTGGCCAACGAGTTTATCATTATGTATGAATGGTAACAAACTAATTGGTGGAATTTGTGGAATTATGTTACCAAATCAGATCCAAGTATTTACGAAAGAAAACAAAAACTACAGAACTGGATTGTACTATAAATACAATATAAATCAAATCAACTGTTATTGTATTATTCGCAAGACAGCTCAAATATATGGACTCCAACAAAATTTGCAATTAACATGATAATACCGGCAGAATATTCAAAATCTGCCAAACCATTGTAATAATTGTACTAAATTTTTCTTATGCTCTACAGAAGTTTAATTGGAGGTTTGATGAATTTAGTGAGTGTTATTGGATATATTACTTTGAAAAAGTTTATTGGATATGTCGTGGGACCTTGGTTGGTACTGCTTCTCTAATGGGGGAGAAGGGGTTCAATTGGGTGCACGGGGATCCACATGAATTTGTCATCTTTACATTGTGAAGTTAAAGCTCATATGTGGGCGATGAGTACTGTGTTTTCTCTCGGCATTTCTGAGGTGGTGTTTGCAGTTGATAGTCTAGAGGTCCTAAAGATTTTTGAAGATCTGGTTAGTTGGTCTGCTTTACAACCCTACATCAAGGATTTTACCAGATTCAGAAGCCTTTTTTTCTCTCTTCTCTAAGTTTCTGGTTTTGTGGATCATAAAGATTAGGACAGAGTGAAGCCTAAATCAAAGTCTCTCCACCGTTTGCCGTTCGTCGGCGTCGTCTTTGACCAAATTTACGACGAAAACCCTAACTTCTCGATTTGCTCAATCACCTTCACTAAGATATGTGATCTCCAATGGTTTGCTCTATTTTTTTCTCTAAAAATAGAGTTCTCTAAAATTAGAGAAGAGTTTACTCCAATGGTTTACTCTATTTTTTACTCTAAATAAATTTATTAATTTCTAAGATGTCATTTTACTTTTCAAATCTACATATTTTACTTATATATATATTAAATAGTAAATAACAATATTAGTAAAATCATAATTAATTTAATAATTTTTAATAAATTTTATAGATTTTAATCATTTACTTAGTTTTAATAAAATAATTAAAATTTTGTAATATGTATATTTTGATCATATAATTTTGTTTAGGTATAAAATAATAGTACACTATAAATTAAATAAATGACTATTTTGTAAAGAAAAAGTCATACTCTAAAAATAGAAGAAGAAATAGAATCCTCCAAATTTGAAGAAAAAAATAGAGATCTCTATTTTTAGAGCAAGAAATAGAGCACTATTGAAGACATTTTATTTCTAAATATAGAGTTTGGAGTGGAATTTAGAGTGTCATTAGAGATGCTCTTAGAATACATATGTACCTATTAGCACAAAAAGTATGTCACATGCTTACTGGGCTTGATTATGTGGTTACAGCCATTATAACACCGTAACATAATTAAAAGCTGCGTAACATAGTAATAATCCCGTAACATACTTTGAGGATATGTCACATATTTACTAAATATGTTACATATTCATAATTATGTATCCATTTCATCGGCTTAGGTTGACCAGATCAACACGGTGGCATAACCGTAAATTAATTTTTCTCAAAACTGCCATTTAAGGGTATTTAAGCCTTAAAAACACAACAAATTCTGAAGAAAGAGAAAGTGCTAGTCTAGTAATTAATCGTAAAATATGTGTTACACTAGTAAACTTTCTCATTAATCATGTAAATTTTTGTTAGATTAATATGCGGTTGAAAAATTTATTTTAATTTATTAGTATTTAGCCTATGAAAATAAGTTAATGTACTAAAATAATGATTAAATATGTTTTTCTAAAAAGCAAAACATTTTAATTTTGTCTTATTTTGATTATAATTTAATATTTATTCTAATAAATATTTTAATATTTTTAATATATTCCAAGAATATTGGAAATATTCAGAATTATATGTGATTAGTTTTTGTTTTATATGATAAAGTCGTTTAATTGATTAAGTGGATTATAATTCCAAATATAACCGGTTAGATAATTCCGAATTATTAGCGTATAACCAACGAATCTTCAACAAATCTTTACTAAAGTATTTATTTGTATAGACTAATAACATAAATAAATAAATGGTATTCAAAATGAGCATTATTATTTGTTTTATGATACTGTTTTCTTAGTAACAAATTTGTTACAATAATTCCTAAACTAAAATGGACTAATATATGTATTTAAGTTAATGTTACCTTTTCATTATATAAGGATACGTTCATAAATCACGTAGAATATTAGTATGTATATAAGTCTAATTAGAGAAAAAAAAAATATAAGTCAGCAAGTCTTTTACCATTAAAAAAAAAGTCTGCAAGTCTACGTGAGTTCTGTTTACCACAAGTAGAGACGATTCAAAACCCAAATTAAAATTCTTAATTGTACAGTATTACAAAATTAGAACGGAAAAATAGTAATTTAAATACTGAACTTACACCAAAAAACCAAATTAATATTGAACTACATATTTGGCTAATTTATATACCAACTTTGGAAGTCAGTGCTAATTTAAACATGAGTTTAGTCAATTATGACTGAGAATTGGAAGTGTTAAACGTCGTTATTGTTCTGTTAATAAGCAGACCAAAAAATTTCCCCAATTTGCAAACCCTAATTTCTTATTCCCTTCTCTTGTGTTGATTTCTCCATTATCTTCTCTTTCTTTGGTCGTTTTCTCCATTGTCTTAGGTTATTTTCTCTGATTTGATCTTTTTGCAAGCCCAGAAGAGAGAGGATAGAATCGAAAATGAAAGATAAGGGAAAGAGAGTTACTTAAATTAATGATTTTTGCTCAGCATTAGCTATTGATATACTGAGAAAGAAACCTGTCAAGAGGCTTCCGACCAGTTAAGAGCTCTAGCATGACTACTCCAAAGGTATATACATCAATTTTCACTGTATAAACTTTCGATAATGCAAACTCTGGAGCGCTGTATCCAAATGAACCTACTAGTTGAGTTGAAACCTGTTGATATATAAATGAAAGAAGAGAAAGAAGATAAGGAGAAATGATTCAAGAGAAAGGAAGAAGAAATTAAGGTTTGCAAATTGAAGAAAATTTTTGCTCTGCTTATTCACAGAACACTAACGACGTTTAACACTTCTAGTTCTCAGTTATAGTTGATTAAACTCATGTCTAAATTGACATTGACTTTCAAAATTAGTATATAAATTGGCCAAATATGTAGTTGGATATTAATTTAGTTTTTTTGGTGTAAGTTCAGTATTTAAATGACATATAAGGTATAAAATAATAATAAGCTGAACTTTGTTGAATGTAAGGTTGCGTGTAATACTTTTTTTTCTGATATATATGATCGGTTTAGTGGTTTAGCTGCTTAACTTGGTTCAGTTGTATAGTTAATTAATTTTGGAAATGTATATAAACATTGTACATAATCATTTGTTCAATAAGAAGAATCTTTTCAACAAACTCTTTCATCGTAATATTTTTTTTTTTTTTAATATCCCGGGTGGTTCGGACTCGGGTAGTGTATGATCGCTATCTCAAACCCGATTATATCCGGGGATCAAGGGAAGCTAGGTAAATGCCCTTGAAATGTCTTGCATAATGTGACTTTGTTTCTATGGGGAATCGAACTCGGGTAGCGTACTACCGCTGTCTCTTATCCTTTTACCAATACCACTATACCATAACCATATTGGCCTTTCATCATCGTAATACTGTTATAACTTAGTTCAAAATCTAGTTAATTGCTTCGGTTTTTTTATTGATCCTCATTTCTTGCTTCTGTTGATTCTTCTGATTACTGTAATGGTTGTTGTGAAGAGTGTTCTCTGTCACTCAGCTCGTTTAAGAGCTTGAGAAATTCGTCGTCTAATCCACCTGGATGGACAAATCGATTATTAGAGCATTTCCAATGGTCTATTCCATTTTTTTCCTTTAAAAATAGAGTTTTCCAAAAATGGAGATGGGGTTTTGCTCCAAATCTTATTATTAATTTATAATATACCTTTTAACTTTTCAAATCTATATATTCTACCTACTTATATTAATTTTACATAAATAGTCCATGACAACATAAACAAAAGCAATATTTTATTTTATTTTGATCAAAAGCAAATTTTATTGCATCATATATATAGAAAAACAAATGGAAATACATTATTAGTTAGACATCATTATTAATGTGTTTCTTCCACAAATGATCAATTAATGCATTTCGAAGTGAAAAATAAACTTCTTTATCTTTGATTTTTTATATCGAGCAAGAAACTCTTGAAATCGAGTACTTTTATTTCCCGCTATTTCAACTTCCAAAGATGGAGCTTCTCTTCCAACTTCTATTGGTGCATCGAGATCACGTTCATCTTCAATTATCATTATCATGTTATGCAAAATTATACATGTAGTCATTATTAAATCATTAGTTCATGGAATGTTAAAATATATTAATTACTAGTTTCTTTGAGTTTTTATTTTAGTTCTCTAGTAATAGTTATGTATTTTTAATTTATCCTTATTTGTTTAAGCAATATGTGATTATATTTTCTATTATAATATATGTTATTGATGCATTTTGTAATTTTTATAATTTTAATAACTATATTTTAATATAAATTAATATAAGTATAAATTTTAATCATATTATTTTATTTAAGTATAAATTGATAACAAACTAAAAGTAAGGGGTCAATTTGTAAAAAAGAAAAGGTGTTACTCCAAAAATAAAGAAATAAATAGTGAAACTCCAAATAGGATTTAGAGTAGGATTTGGAGTGTCTCTTACCATCACATCTTTCCTCTATAGATGCCTCACTTTCACGTCCTAAACGTCCACCCTCTCATTTGAGAGATTACCATTGTTATAATCTTTTTTCTTCCACTAAATATCAACCTTCTTCTTTCATATCTTACTCAAAACTTTCCCTTTCATACTCTGCATCTATTAATACTATATCACAAATTCTAATTCCTAACTCTTATTCTGAGGCATAGAAATCCAAGGAATGGTGTCAAATGTAGAGATTGGAGCCATAGAAATTACAAACACTTGGGACATTGTTTTGTTGCCTCCGTGTAAGAAGGCAGTTGAAAGTTGTAGATGAGTTTTTACCTTGAAGTTTCATGGTGATGAGAGTTTTGAGTATTAGTATGGTCTAACTCACTTTCAAAATCTAACTCAAATGAACACAATTGCCACGTATTTGTATATTGCCTAAGAATTACAAACCTTTCCAATGTGAGATATATATTCTAATACATTATACACCCTCTAATTTGTGAGACTAGACATCCAAGAATGGTATACAATTGAAATTAGGGCTGAACTCTGATACCATATTAGTATAGGTCTAACTCACTTCCAAGTCAATTGTGGGTTAGAGTTTGAACTTAGAAGCAGTGATTTATTTTAAATTGGTTAAGTAAACTAAAACTATACTATTAAATTGTGAAAATATTCCAAAAAAAATAAATATAAACAATGAACAACATATATACATCATACAAACTAATCCAAATTCATTAATTAATTTTTATTAGTAAAATGTAATTTTAAATTTAGAACTAAATGTATATTTTATTTAAATATTAAATAAGTAGTAGAAGAATTTGTGGAATGGAAGATTCCTCAATTCCTTTTGTCACCAGTTAAGATTTGGGATTATCGATTGTATGATTGCTTAGTAGTCAACAATGTGCTGACTTGTTGACTTTAAATTTGAGCATGTGGAATTTCTATAAATTAATAATATTGAAATTATATTATTATGATTTTGTATTAATTTATAGTAATCATTAATTTATCGATATATTAGTTGAACCAAAAATTCAATTTTGGATCGAAGAATTTTCTTAATTAATTAATAAAAATTATTAATGAATTGAATATGAATGATAACAAACTAATAGATGAAATTTGTGGAATTATGTTACCAATTAGATCCAAGTATTTACGAAAGAAAACAAAAACTACAGAACTGGATTGTACTATAAGTACAACATAAATTAAATCAACTGTTATTGTATTATTCGCAAGACATCTCAAATATATGGACTCCAACAAATTTTGCAGTTTCCATGACAATACTAAATGATACCTCCAATAAATTCTTATAACTTATAAGATTTAACTACCAAGATTTAGTTACCGATACATTTTACTAATATTATACCAACCATATATAATATACAAGCTTCAACCAAATTACTCATGTAATACAAGCTTCAACTTCAGAAATACTCGAAATGCATATGATAGTTCCAAAAGGTAAATTATTGATAAGGGTAAATCACTCTGAACAAAACCCATTTGTAACAAGGATCGATGATCAAGCAACTGGATAAGCAGCATGAATGGCCAAGCCACACATTCCTTCAGGTGCATCAACGCCTCTTTTGATCCTCATGTAACCATTTTCTCCCCAATTGGTTCCCCATGAGTTCTTTAGCAACCAATACTTAATCCCTTCTTCACTCGTACCGTAACCAACAATTGTAACTGCATGATCAGTATACGTCCCACAGAACTCGTCCTCAAATATCCCACTGCGGTAATGCTTAAACGCAGCTCCGGACCCAGCTATAGCCACAGAAACAGGCTGCTGAGACACTGCTTTTAGCAATGCTTCCTCATCATTTTCTGGAACTCTCTCGTATCCGCTGATTGTAGCAGCAGCTGAATTGATTTGTTGACAGCTTTGTTGTGATGCTCTGTAAGGATAGTTCTCCTCTGTCGCGATTCCTTGGCTGTCTACTATGTAATGTAAAGCTGCAATGAAATCTCCTCCCTTACATCCCTTGTTAAAGTTTCTATTGCAATCCAACACTTGCTGCTCTGACAATGATACAAGCTTTCCTTTCGAAATCTTTGTTACGCCTTCCACAGCCGCCACCGCCGCAAACGCCCAACAACATCCTGTCGCGTTTTTTCATAAAAATATCTTTAGTAATACTAGTACATAACATATTTTTGATCGTTATATAAGAAAATATGGATAGTTAAAAAACTAAGTACTTACCACAGGGGTCTTGGTTCTTAACAGGTGTTACAGCCCCCTCCTGTCTCCAATCCATGCTCTCACCGGTTTCACTCACGCTTTCGTATCTAAACGACACCGTTTTGTTGGAATTAGAGGACATAGCCTCAGGCACAACCATCCCCGTGTACCTCGCCTTAAATTCCTCGTCGGTAAGATCAGAGAACTTGTTGACATCCAACTTGTAAGTGTTGTTTGTATTCTTGTTGAAGTTCTCGACGAACTTTAAGTTTTTCTTAAAGATCTCAAACCTAGTCGTTTTCTCAGAATCATTTGAGTATACACGATTGAATCGAGACATCCACTGCTCATGTTTCTCCACGGCAGAAGCTTCAAAGAGGCCTCCACGAGAAGTGGCTCCCAATGTTATGGAACTCATGATTATGGCTAGAATAAAGAGAGTGAATGAAGCCATTCTACAAAGAGAGAAAATGTTTTGATAAGTGTTTATTTAGGTTTATATGACTTTGTTGCTAAGAAACGATTACGATAAAGCAGTGTTATATAGAGTGAAGTTCGGTATACGTATGTACGTAACGACATCATTTCTCTTTGAATAGTCTAACGAGAGAAGTTTTGTAATCATTTCATTGCTCAATTTTCCACTCCTTACAAAGTCAAGTCAATAGCAAACTTTATAAGTCCGGAGACTTATTAGATACGTAATTTATATATTTTGTTTTGTGATAAAATTACGGATATATTATATGACGTATAGTTATCATGTTCTTATAAATTATAATTTGGAGAACCAAAAGTATTAAATTGTCAAAAATTTCCAAAAGTTAAAATCAAAATATAAGCAATGAATCCAAACTAATAACATTAAAAATATTATTGAAAATGAAGTACTAATATAAATTTAATATAAATTTGACATGTGTATTTCATTCCTTAAATATATATATGAATTTTATAAAAAAATGCGAAAAACCCTCGAAGTGACCATATTTTGCAATTTAATCATTCAAAAAAATAAATGCAAGTTAATATCATTAACTAAAAAGTCAATGCAATATAACCCTTATAATTTTTTTTTAAAAAGTTTTACTATATTGGATTATTAGATTTAACACGTGTCTACATCTTGTTAATTATTAACTTTTAGAATCCAACTTTATATAATAAGATAAGATATAAAAACACATAAATATTTAGGATCATTAGATTTGACACGTGTCAACATCTTGTTAATTACTAACTTTTAGAATCCAACTTTATATAATAAGACAAGATATAAAAACGCATAAATATTTTGGATCATTAGATTTGACACGTGTCACCATCTTGTTAATTACTAACTTTAGGAAATCTAACTTTATATAATAAAATTTAAAAACACATAAATATTTCGGATCATTAGATTTGACACGTGTCAACATCTTGTTAATTACTAACTTTAGAAAATTTAACTTTATATAATAAAATTTAAAAACACATAAATATTTCGGATCATTAGATTTGATACGTGTCAACATCTTGTTAATTACTAACTTTTGGAATCCAACTTTATATAATAAGATAAGATATAAAAACACATAAATATTTTAGATCATTAAATTTGACACGTATCATCATCTTATTAATTACTAACTTTTGGAAATCCAACTTTATATAATAAGATATATAGATTATATAAATTAGTCCAAACTTTAATTATATTTTACTAGTATATTTAGTTTGTTATTCATAACTAAATGTATAATTTATTTAAATATTAAATAAGTAATAAAAGAATTTGAGGAATGGAAAATTCCTAAATTCCTTTTGTCACCAGTTAGGACTTGGGACCATAGACCACATGTATAAAATATTAATTATTTTAATCAAATAGTAGTCGACAATGCGCTGACTTGTTGACTTCGTAATTGGATTGGATTGTACTATAAGTACAATATATATCAAATCAACCATTATGGTATTATTCACAAGACAGCTCAAATATATGGACTCGTACAAAATTTGCAATTACCATGACAATACCGTCACTATATTCAAAATCTGCCAAATCATAGTATATAATTCTACCAAATTTTTCTTATGCGTGACTTACAGAGGTTTAATGAATTTAGAAGGTTTTGTAAAATCTTGTGTTGTTGAGTCAAAAACTTTTATTAAACTCCAACGTTATTTAAACATTGACTCTAAAATTCATATCAAAATTATGTGTTATTTGTTATATCATGATTTTTTTTATAATGCATTTCTCATTAATTACAAATATATAATCATAGATCTCGCCAAATAAGCGGCACAAGGTTTCGGGAGAAGATCTTTTCTAAAATCCTCCTTTCATAAAGATGAAGAGGACAACAAGTGAAAAAAATTTCTGATGAGTTTCTCGTGCCAAAGGTCAAAAGGAAAAAAAAACAAGAAAGAGAAAGGATAAAATAAACAAGGAAAAAGAGATGACATTCCAACACTGGCGAGCAACTCTGCCGTCTACGTTAAAGAAAGCGGTGAGCAAAGGTTCCTCGATAACTAGGGCATAGAGGTTTTTTAAAAGAAAATAATTTTTAATGAGATTTTAAAGGATAATAGATGAATCTGGCTGAATGTAAAATCTTGCAGATTTTTTTTCAATCGAATTTAACTAAATAAGTTAAAATTAAATGAAACTATTCCTAACCAATGCAACAATTATGGTAAAGTTGTAACTATACGTGTAAAGATGCAATTAAATGTCGTGTTTATTTATCTTTATTCGGTTGCCATAGATCATTTCTCACACCATGAAATAAAGAAGTAAAAACAGAAAAAAAAATGTGCTGGTTTTTTACTAGATAGCATTAAACTTTAAAAAAAAATTGATGATAAAAATTCTGAAACAAAAAATATAAGTGAGAGAAACGTTTAAACAAAATAAAATATCTTTGATAGTAAAAATACATAAACAAAACACAAAAGATTTATTTGTTTCTTTTGGATCTTAAGCTTAAACCAAGAAAAAATATTTGCCTCTGTTGCCATCCTGCAACCGCTAAGAAATTAAACATGGAAGTAGGTAGAGTGCTTACTATAATCGATCCCAGGAAGCCATTGCCAGAAGAGGTAATTGTTAGATTTCAATCAGGTATAACTAGACGAGTTGCAATCTCTAGTCCTTTTATGCCTCCTACTTGCTCTCACTGTAAAAAAAGTGGGACACACACTGAGAAGATGTCAATCTGCACCTCGCACTTGCACGAACTGTAACTCATCAGCTCATTACATTGCAACCTGCCCGCGAGTAAAGAAAGTTCCACGTCCGGTTTACGCCGTTGCATCGACTTCACAGCCCCCACCTGTTTTGGCACCGGTAGTTTCACCACCAATTGTGGCTGATGGTACACAGCAAGGAAATCAGCAATTTGTTAAGACACCATCTCCCTCTACGCTTGCTCCTTCCATCACAACAGGGTCGAAGCAGAGTGTAACAGAGGTTATTAGCTCAGCTAGCTCACAAAACCATCCCGAAGTCTCTCATTGTGGACTATTAAGCATTGATATTGGCCTCCAAACCCTATCAGCTTCTAGGGTAGCCAAGCAGTTACCTTCATCGTCATCAAAACAGGCAGCAACTCCGGTTCAGGTTTCAGCTAAGGATTTTGATCCGGAAACAGATCTCTCTCATGAGGATGGGTTTACTCCAGTGCGCAGTAACAGACAACTTCGGAGCAACGCCGGGCGTAGCTCTATAAGTAATGATTTTTGACGTTTTTTGTTGGAATGTGCGAGGGTTTAATGACAAAATCCATAGGAAAGGATTTGTTGATTGGTACAAGTCAAATCGCCCTATTTTTGGAGCTATTATACAGACTCATGTGCATCATTCCAAGGCTCTCTCTTTTGTTAATAATGTCCTTCCTGGCTGAGAGTTTGACAATAATTATGGTGATTTTAATCAATCACTTGGGGAGTTCTTGGTGATTTTAATCAATCACTTGATCATGCTGATCTTTCTACATCAACTGGGATTGTCACTCTTGGAATGAGAAAGCTTCGAGACTGTCTTAGTGGTTGTTGTCTCTCAGATCTACCTTACCGAGGTTTACACTACACTTGGTGGAACAAAAATGATACATCACCGGTTACCAAGAAGATTGATAGAATTCTTGTTAATAATCAATGGTTAGCTATGTTCCCACAATCTTTTGCTTTCTTTGGTGAACCTAGATTCTCGAACCATTCTCCAGGAGCTTTGCTGCTTAAACCAAAATCTGTAGACAAGAAGAAGCCATTCAAGTACTTCTCAATGATGTCTAAGAATCTGGAATTCTTACAAATAATTGGGAATTTTTGGGAGAGTTGCTTCATATCAGGAACTGCAATGTTTGTACTTGCTCAAAAACTGAAACGGGCCAAACAGAAGATAAAAGAGTTTAGGAAACTTAACTTCTCTGGAATAGAGTTGAGAACAAAAGAGGCACTTCAGCAGCTGATTGCATGTCAGCATCGTATGCTCACTGGTCCACGTTCTTCAAATGCTGATTTTGAAAAAATAGCTCATGCTAAGTGGTTAGAATTGGCAATTGCGGAGGAGTCATTTCACAAACAGAGATCATGTGTCTGCTGGGTTAAGGAGGGTGATAGAAATTCAGCTTTCTTCCACAAAATGACATCTATTAGAAGATCTTCAAATCAGATTCACATGCTCACTGATGAGCGAGGTAATGTGCTGAATTCACCACAACAAATTTAAGAACACTGTGTTACATATTTTCAGAACACTATAGGAAAAATGGATCAGTTTGCTTCTACATGTTTGGTTTTGGATGTGGAGAGTCTTCTATCATTCCGATGTGGCCAACACATGAGTAGTGCACTCATTAGAAGAGTTATAGCAGAGGAAATTCGGGAAACTCTTTTCTCACTTCCAAGGAATAAAGCTCCAGGACCCGATGGTTATCTTGCAAACTTCTTCACAGCTTGTTGGAGCATAGTAGGGCAAGATGTAATTCTGGCTGTGTCTGAATTTTTTACATCTTCTTGAAAAATAGTGTTCCCGTCCATGATTCAGTCATTACCGAGATTCTCATTTGATATGTTACCCACTAGAGCACCCTTTTCTCCAACAAATGAGAGTCTTGTAGGACACGGTCCAAGTCCGATGGATATGCCAACAAATAATATTTATAGCCACATTTCGTTAAGCCAGGGTTTAGATAAAGCCCATTGCCCAATTCAGTCTGTATGGAATCCACCTTTAAGACCAGTCACATAATCCCCAAAGCTTGAGGAATGGGCAAAGAGACAAACATTAATGAGAAGACGCTATGTGCATCATCCAGATCGATAAAGCTTCCACACATGTGATTGCCCTGGCCTACTATGACACTCCCTTAGGCTAATCTCACGACATGTACTGTACGTTAACGTAAACATGCATGAAATAATATATAATTTAGTCTTACTTGCCCCACAAGAAACAATATTCAAGGGGGATTTTGATTGAGAGGCAATTTATGTGAACTTGATTCTCACTGAATAAAGCTCGAAGGACATAATTAGTGATGAATGTAGACTTGTCATATGAATTGATAAGTCATTCATGCTTGCCAATTAACTATTCTTAATCACCAAAACATTTTAGTAATATTATACCAAACATAATACAAGCTTAAACCAAATAACTCCAAAAATACTTAAATTGCATATGATATAATTCCAAAAGGTAAATTATTGATAAGGGTATTGTCAATCACTCTGAACAAAACCCATTTACATATCAATCATTAAAGGATCGTTGATCAAGCAACTGGATAGGCAGCATAAATGGCCAAGCCACACATACCTTGAGGTGCAGCCACGCCTCTTCTGATTCTCATGTAACCATTTTCTCCCCAAGATTCTCCCCATGAGTTCTTCAGCAACCAATACTTAATCCCTTCTTCACTCGTACCATAACCAACAATCGTAACTGCATGATTAAGATCTGTCCCACATAACTCATCCTCAAATATGTCACCGCTATATGTTTGAAACGCTTTACTTGACGCAGCAATAGCCACAGAAACAGGTTGTTGAGACACTGCTTGTAGCAATGCTTCCTCATCATTTGCTGGAACTCTCTCGTATCCACTGATGGTAGCAGCAACTGAATTGGTTTGTTGACAGATTTGTTGTGATGCTTGGTAAGGATAGTTCTCCTCTGTAGTGATTCCTTGGTTGTTTATTATGTACTTGAAAGCTTCCACAATATCTCCTCCCTTACATCCCATGTTGAAGCCTATGCTGCAATCCACCAGTTGCTGCTCAGACAGTGATACAAGCTCTCCTTTCGAAATCTTTGTTACGCCTTCCACAGCAGCCACCGCCGAGAAAGCCCAACAACATCCTGTCAAGTTTTTTCATATATATAACATCTTTAGTGTATAATAGTAGTACATAACATATTTTGATCGTACTTCAGAAAATATGACTAAGTACTTACCACAGGGGTTTTGGTTCTTAACAGGTGTTACAGCTCCCTCCTGTCTCCAATCCAAGCTCTCACCGGTTTCACTGACGGTTTCATATCTAAAGGACACCGTTTTGTTGGATTCATAGGACATAGTCTCAGGCACAACTAGCCCCATGTACCTGGCCTTGAATTCCTCGTCGGTGAGATCAGAGAACTTGTTGACATCAACCTTGAACGTTTTGTTCGTATTCTTGTTGAAATCCTCGACGAACTTTAAGTTTTTCTTAAAGATCTCAAACCTAGTCGTTTTCTCTGAATCATTTGAGTAAACACGATTGAATCGAGACATCCATTGCTCATGTTTCTCCACGGCAGAAGCTTCAAAGAGGCCTCCACGAGAAGTGGCTCCCAAAGTTATGAAACTCATTATTATGGCGAGAATAAAGAGAGTGAATGAAGCCATTCTACAAAGAGAGAAAATGTAAGTATATTGAAATGTTTTGATTAGGTTTATATGAATGTGTTGGCAAGAAAGGAGTAGGAGAAGGCGATGTTATATAGAGAGCTAGTGAAGTGAGAATATGTTTGCATGTAATGAGATGTTTTTTGTGTTTGAATAGTACTCAAAAGAGCTAAGTTCGAATAATCTTCTCATTGCTAAATTTTCTACACGTTACGAAGTCAAGTAAACAGCCAGTCTTATACTCTTATTGCGTATTTTATATTTCTGTTTTGAGAAGAATCCGAAAATAATTTTGATGGGTCTGTTTGCGCAATCTGCAAACGTTTATTGGGGTGTGGCGATAAATCTGGTATCCTAAAGAGTTCGAGAATCATTCAAACTAATGTTGGGTCTTGGTTTTTTGTCCGAGGGTGAACTTACGTAAACCATTTTATTATATATCCAAATTCATGAATGATAACGGGATGGATAAGTGTGTAGTTTGATATTAGCTAAAACTTCAATTGTAAACATTGTTGTAAAAGTTTAAGATAATGATAACTAATATGATTATATTCACATATTTATATAACTTTTGTATTTTAAATAAGGTTATTGCATGTTGCCCATATGTTCATATGCAAAAACTTAGTTTTGCATATTTGGAAGCAATTGTAAGTGTCCTTATTTTTGGAGATACGACTTAGCCAGAAATACAAATCAAGATAGTTTATCGTGCGATACAAGTTATACGGTCTTTATACGCATACAAGTTGTTGTGTTTGTTCTTACCAAAAAAAAATGAAATTAATTGGTGTGCTGAAATGTTTAATTGCATTGACAATACATGATTCATAACTCAAAGCCTCCCTAAAACCCCAAACAATATTGTGTAGAGATTATACAATTCTTTGATGCCAAAGTCAACAATTAAGACATTAATGGTCGTTGGTGTGGTGGTGAAATGTTTACAGTTGCTATATTGAACAATCGATAAAACAGTAAGCTTTTTCATTTTAAAATTAAAAATTTAAATTAATAAATCAGTAAATTTCCGAGAAAAAAAATATCAAAGCTTTGCAAAACTTTTAAACAATTCTGTAATCGCTTTGGTTTTCTAACTTACTCATTTCCATAATAACTAAGCAATGCACATATATTTCTTTAACCGGATCAAGATTCTCCTCTCCGATTTTCTAATTGTTAGTTAATGCTTATTGATTGTTTGATTGGCAAATAAAAGTTTAGGTTGATTAAATGATTAGTGTCGTTCTTGATTTGTATTTCTTAATTAGTTTAAGCTATAATAGTAGTTTGCTCTTGTTTTGGTTCATTGTTTAGTTAAGTATAAATGTTGGGTTCTTTTTAAGTTTAAATTAGACTTTAGATAAAAACCAAATCATATTTGCTTTAGATTAAGAAGGGTGTATTGAAACATGAATTTTAAGTGATTTGACTTAATGTGACAAATCACCTATTATTCAAATATGAATTTTTAAAAATCATCTAAAATCAAGTGTTATTGAACTAGTGATTTTAAAATATGTAATCAAATCCACTGTTATTGAAAAAAATTTAAAGGTGTGATTTTAAGTGATTCCAAAGGATTCTAAGGTATTTTAAAAGATTTCTTTAGTTAAAACACAATAACCCAAATCTCATAGTTTTAAGTGGAGTTTAGATGATTTTGTCATAAATCATAAGAAATTCTCTAAACTCATCTAAAATCATTTAAAATTTCATAAATTCTAAATCATTCAAAATCTTTTAGAATCCATTTTTCAATACACCCCCCTAAGTTGAATTCTTATGTCTTAGTGTTAGTTCTAGATTCTATGTAGATTCGTTTACAAAGTATTATATTGACATGTATACACGATAGAAAATGAAACTCATAATTATGGCGAGAATAAAGAGAGTGAATGAAGCCATTATACAAAGAGAGAAAATGTATATGAAATGTGTTTGATATATGTGTTTAATTAGGTTTATATGACTTTGTTGCCAAGAAACGAGTACGAGAAGATAGTGTTATATAGAGTGAAGTTGGGTATTTCTATTTGAATAGTCTAATGTAGCGAATTTTCTCATTGCTCAATTTTCTACACGTTACGAAGTCAAGTCAATAGCCCGTCTTATTACGTATTTTACATTTTTGTTTTCTGAAGAATCCGACAATAATTTTGATGGGTCTGTTACCGCAATCTGCAAACGCTTATTAGGGTCTGGCGATTATTCCGATATCCTAAAGAGTTCGAGAGTCATTCAAACTAATGTTGGGTCTTGATATTTTGTCCGAGGGTGAACTTACGTAAACCATTTTCTTATATCTCGACATTTATGATAACGAACGGGATGGATAAGCTAAAACTCCAATTACTTAGAATATTACAAGTGGGTTAGGTTCTAGATTCTTTTGGTACTTGAGAAATTCTAGACTTTATGGGAGGGGTCTTAACTATTTTTATCAGTGTGCTGCAGTTCATGAATAGAACCTCACAACCATGTATTCAAATGAGCGAAAACATAGGTCTATATCCATTTATAAACATAGGCTCAATTTTCTACACGTTACGAAGTCAAGTCAATAGCCCGTCTTTAGACGTAATTTATTTAATTATTTTGTAACTCGTAATTTATTTAATTTTTTTCTTAATAACTAAATCGATAAAACTTAATTTATAATTCAACTCTCCAAACCCCTAAAATCATCTCCAATGGTTGACTCTATTTTTTCCTCTAAAAATAGAGTTCTCTAAAAATAGAGAAGGGTTTGCTCCAATGGTTTACTCTATTTTCTACTCTAAATGAATTTATTAATTTCTAAGATGTCTATTTACTTTTCAAATATACATATTTTACCCATTTATATGATTAAATAGTTAATAATAAGATTAGTAAAATCATAATTAATTTTAAATAAAGTTTTATTACATCACATAAAAAACAAATGAAAAAAATACATTTTTATTTAAACATCATTATTACTATAATTCTCTCACAAATGATCAACTAATGCATTTCAACGACCAAGTGGAATAAAGAAATCCAAACTTAAAAGAAAAATTAGTGATCAAACATCTGATGTTATCAAGACTTTGGAAGATGGGAATAAACAACTTTTTGAACAATTAAAGAAGACAAATGCACAAAGAGAACAACATCTTGAGCTTCAAAGTAAGAATTTTGCATTTAAATAATTTAAAGAAGAAAACAAAGTTTTATTTCAAAACTTAAATTCCATAGAAGATCTAAACATTCGTGTATATATTCAAGTTGAACAAGCAAGAATTTTAAGAAAAAGAGCCGATCAACAAGCTCCTCCGACATCTACTTATTTTGGGCAATACTTCAATGATATTAATGGAAGTGGAAGCGATCTACTAGATTATTAGATCAATGGTTCTTATGTTTTAAAATATTGTAATTACTAGTTTATCTTAATTTTATTTTTATTTTTTATTTTAGTGCTAGTTATATATTTTTTAATTTATGTTTTGTTATTTATTTAAGCAGTATGTCATTTAAGAAATATGTCCTTGCATTTTCTATATATTATTGTTCCATTTTCATAATTTTTTAAAATTTTTGATAAACTTTTAAGAATATTTAATAATTTTAACTACATAATAACAATTTAGCAATTTTCAATAAATTTTATAGATTTTAATAATTTAGTTAGTTTTAGTAAAATAATTAAAATTTTGTAATATGTATATTTTGATCATATAATTTTGTTTAGGTATAAAATAATAATGCAATATAAATTACATGACTATTTTATAAAGCAAAAGTCATACTCTAAAAAATAGATGAAGAAATAGAGTCCTCCAAATTTGGAAAAAAAATAGAAATCTCTATTTTTAGAGCAAGAAATAAAGCACTATCGGAAACAGTTTTCTTCAAAATATAGAATTTAAAGTGAGATTTAGAGTGTCATTGGAGATGCCCTAATAATATCAGATGGCCAAACACTATATTTTGGATACATACCTGAAGTTATTCTAGTATATTCCAGAAAAAAATATTACACTCAATTTTACATTCAACAAAATTCTGCTTTTTTTTTCAACAAAAAAAGAAAAAGGAAAAAACAAATATTCTTTTGTAGTAATTCTGCTTGTTATATATGAGTTATAATTTTGTAATAATGTACATAAAAGTATATAAATTTGGGCTTTGAATTTCTACTTATGGTAAACAGAACTCACAAAAACACCCTTATAGTTATAGGTTTATGTGAGTAGTAGAACTCACGTAGACTTGCCGACTTGTATTCATGAAAGAACGAAAAAAATGAATATAAATTAATCTAAATTTTGTAATCCAAATTAATTCTACCAAATTTTTTTTAACCAAATTAATTAATTTATGAAATGTAATTTAAAATTCAGAACTAAATGTATATTTTATTTAAATATTAAATAAGTAATATAAGAATATGTGGAATGGAAGATTCCTCAACTCCTTTTGTCACCACTTAAGATTTGGGACTATGCGCTGACTTGTTGACTTTAGATTTGTAGTTATATTAACTAGAAGACAACTTCGTAATACTTGACCGGCGACTTTATCAATACGTATGAATGATAACAAATTTGTGGAATTATATTACCAAATTAGATCCAAGTATTTACGAAAGAAAACAAAAAGTACTGGATTGGATTGTTCTATACGTACAATATATATCAAATCAACCATTAGTATTATTCACAAGACAGCTCAAATCTATGGACTCAAACAATTGTACTAAATTGTTCTTATGCGTGACTTACAGAGGTTTAATTGGAAGTTTCATGAATTTAGAAATTCTGTTATTGATTTAGAAACCTTTATTAAAATCATATTGTAGTTATTCGATTTTTTTTTTAATTTTTTTTGTTGAAATGTAAAATTTATTAATCAACAAAATTATTATTTACAAGTGAAATAATAAACAGTGAGCCTACTTTATTAAAAAGAATAAACAATCAGATCGAAATTTTTTTGAACCACCTACGTCGAAGTCATTCCAAACAATGAGGAAAATCAGATAGAGTAAAAAATCAGGTCGAGTAAAATTATATGTTAATCGTTTTATCATTTGTAAATACTAATTATGCAACATTAACATTCAGAGTTTGATTATAGACCTTTTTATAATGCATTTTTATTAAATACAAAACTTAAATTTTTTACACAAAACTCGTTATTTTGATTTAAATTTGTAAAATTCACTTTGAATCATTTTTTGGTGTCAATTTCTCACACCAAGCGACAAATTAAAAAAAAAAACAGAAAAAATGAGTTTTTTTACTAGATCAAATATTGAAAAAAAAAAAATCTTTGATAATATAAAATCTTAAAAAATAAAATAAAAGTGAGAGAAAAGATTTTACAAGATAAAATATCTTTGGTAGTAAAAATACATAAACAAACACACAAAAACTCTATTTGCTTCTTTTGGATTTTAAGCTTAGATCAAGAAAAAAAACATTTGATTGTCGTATTCTAGTATTCTACTACGTACATAGCATTTCGTGTAACCCAAATCTTGATAAGTATCATCTGCCAACAAATAAGAGTTATAGCCACATTTCGTTCAGCCAGGGTTTAGATAAAGCTCATGGCCCAATTCAGTCTGTATGGAATCCACCTTTAAGACCAGTCACAGAATCTCCAAAGCTTGAGGAATGGACAAAGAGACAAACATTAATGAGAAACAATACTCATGAGGAAGCTCTCGACATGTACTGTACGTTAACGTAAACATGCATGAATTAATATATATGTTAGTCTTACTTGCCCCACAAGAAACAATAATCGAGGAGAATTTTGGTTAAGACGCAAGTTATGAACTTGATTCTCACGAATAAAGCTCGACGGACATATTCAATGATGAATGTAGACATGTCATATGAATTGATATATTAACGTTGTTGTTCTCTTCAAAATCACTTGGAGAAATGCTACACATACTTACCAACACTATTCTTATATATTTTCAACTTTTTATAAATGTATTTATCCCGTTTACTGAATGTGTCATTTTAATGAATTTATATGTCCTTACAAAATCATGTGTTATTATTTCTATCATTTGTAAATCTTCATTAAAGTTCTTTATTTTATTAATTTTATACCAAACATAATACAAGCTTCAACCAAATTAACTTCAAACATACTTAAAATGCATGCAATGATTCCAAAAGGTATATTATTGATAAGGGTATTGTCAATCACTCTGAACAAAACCCATTTTACACGTACTTCAATCATTAAAGGATCGATAATCAAGCAACTGGATAAGCAGCATGAATGGCCAAGCCACACATTCCTTCAGGTGCATCAACGCCTCTTTTGATCCTCATGTAACCATTTTCTCCCCAATTGGTTCCCCATGAGTTCTTTAGCAACCAATACTTAATCCCTTCTTCACTCGTACCATAACCAACAATTGTAACTGCATGATCAAGATCCGTCCCACAGTATTCATCCTCAAATATCCCACTGGAGTATTGCTTAAACGCAGCTCCGTACCCAACTATACCCACAGAAACAGGCTGATGAGACACTGCTTTTAGCAATGCCTCCTCATCATTTTCCGGAACTTGCTCATATCCTCTGAAGGTAGCAGCAGCTGAAGTGGTTTGTTGACAGCTTTGTTGTGATGCTTGGTAAGGATAGTTCTTCTCTGTCGTGATTCCTTGGTTGTTTATGATGTACTTGAAAGCTTCCACAAAATCTCCTCCATCACATCCGTTGGTGTAGCCTACGCAGTCCAGAAGTTGCTGCTCAGACAGCGATACAAGTTCTCCATTCGAAATCTTTGAAAAGCCTTCCACAGCCGCCACCGTCGAGAAAGCCCAACAACATGCTGGTAAGAGTAGTACATATGTATATAGCTTTAGTGTAAGAATAGTACATATGTATATACAGTATCATTATTTTGATAGTATGAATAAAATATGGATATTTAAATAACAAATAATTACCACATGATTGTCCTTGGTCCTTAACAGGTGTTACAGCCCCCTCTTGTCTCCAATCCAAGCTCTCACCGGTTTCACTGACGCTTTCATATCTAAAAGACACCGTTTTGCTGGATTCAGAGGACATAACCTCAGGCACAACCAGCCCCAAGTACCTAGCCTTGAATTCCTCATCGGTGAGATCAGAGAACTTGTTAACTTCAATCTTGAACGTTTTGTTCGTATTCTTGTTGAAGTTCTCGACGAACTTTAAGTTTTTCTTAAAGATCTCAAACCTAGTCGTTTTCTCTGAATCATTTGAGTAAACACGATTGAATCGAGACATCCATTGCTCATGTTTCTCAACGGCAGAAGCTTCAAAGAGGCCCCCACGAGAAGTGGCTCCCAAAGTTATGGAACTCATAATTATGGCTAGAATAAAGAGAGTGAATGAAGCCATTCTACAAAGAGATAAGATGTATATGAAATGTTTTGATAGAAGTTTTTGAAATGTTTTGATGCCAAGAAACAAGTACGAGAAGGCAATGTTATATTGTTGATACTGGGTCTCTCATGGTTTTAGACCCGTTATGAAGATGGACCGAGCCCATCAGTTAAAGAATCTTAAGATATGGAAACTATTTAAAACGAGATATGAAGATTAGGAAAGAAGATATCAAGATAAAAAAAGAAGAAGATCTCAAGATAAAGAAAGAAGATCTCAAGATAAAGAAAGAAAACCAAGTGATGGTGATCTACTGGTTTCCACTTGAGGAGGAAATCGCCTTGTTGGTCCAGGCCAAAGATCAATTCCCCTCAACTGCGAAATTGTTAAATCATTTCCATTTGACTACTGGATGTCTAAACATGTATATTAGGTTATTGGAATGTGTATAGTAGGTTTTTAGGTCTCACATAGCAGGTTTTTGGTAAGTCGAATTCATGTTTAGATTTCCTGTTTGGTAGATTTGTTTCGCTTGTATAGTAGGTTATTGGAACATGTATAGTAAGCTTTTAGGTATCACATAGTTGGTTTTCGGTAAGACGAATTCATATTAGATTTCATGTTTGGTAGATTTGTTTCGGATGTATAATAGGTTATTGGAACGTATATAGTAGGTTTTTAGGTCTAACATAGTAGGTTTTCGGAAAAAAAAATTCATGTTTAGATTTCCAGTTTGGTAGATTTGTTTTAGATATATAATAGGTTATTGAAATATATATAGTAGATTTTTAGGTCTAACATAGTAGGTTTTAAAATGTTTTAAAATGTCTGTGTTTTAAAATGTCTGTGAAATGTTTACAGTTGCGATATTGAACAATCGATAAAACAGTAAGCTTTTTCATTTTAAAATTAAAAATTAAAGTAATAAATTAGTAAATTTCCGAGAAAAATAATATATCAAAGCTTTGCAAAACTTTTGAAACAATTCTGTAATCGCTTGTTTTTCTAACTGTTATCACAAAGATTAATTAGAGTCGGCTTCAACAAGTCTCATTTCCATAATAACTAAGCAATGTACATATATTTCTTTAACCGGATCAAGATTCTCCTCTCCGGTTTAATATACTTCTCAGCAACTCCCGCAAACACAAAAACAAACATTCTTGTTGAAAACCAACTTTGCAGAGCTTTGCAGAACTTTTCAAGTAAATAATCTTCCCTCTGCAACCTTTTCACAGTCTTCACAACACATACATTTTATCTTTAAGTTAAATACACACCCCTTCTCTCTGTTCACCACCACTCTTTTCGTCTAATCTCTAACCTTCATTTCATTCAGCTCACTTGCCCAGTTCAGCCTGTTCACCACTTTTGAGACCACTATAGCAGGATCCTCAGAACCTGCGGAGTAAAAATTTATGAGAAAGAATGTTCAATCTTGGTGTGCAGAGTAACGACGAGGTCATGTGCATCATCTAAGAGCTTCCACACATCTAATTGCCCTGCCATACTCTGACACTCCCTTAGAATCTCATCCATACTGTTATATTTCTCTATTATAAGTTTCCTTCTTTGCAACACTGAGGCTGCTATTGCATACAGCACCAAATCATCTGTTGGAGGTGCACGCTGCCTTATCCTGCTCCATGCGGATTTCCCCATTCCGGCTCTGATTGCGGCTTGATCTGCCCACATCACTTCCCAAAGACACAACGTCTGATCAAGTGTCAGCTCTCGTCTGAACATCACAACCACCATTCTGTATACAAAGAAACAGTCTGCAGCTTGGAGTTTCTCGAGGTGCCTGTAAAGCTTAGAGTCTTTCGATTTTATTATCTTTGAGACTATGCTGAGTTGTCTTCTGATTCCAATCTCGTCCAGTCTGAAATTATGACGAGCTTTCTTCATGAACCCGACAAAACACCAAAACACTTCATGGTCGTCAGGGATTACAGAGAGTAAAGGAGAGAGAAGATCGCTCATTCCTTGGCAGTAGCCAATGTCCGGGTCATACAAAGCATATGCTTCAAGAACAGCAACCAGCCGTGCAGCTTGAAAAATTTTGTACGGTTCCAAGTGATTGTAATCTTTTAACCCAACAGCTTCAGCGGCACGACATGCTCTGTCCTCAGATATAACTGCCTGGGATGGTGAATAGGGAGTCCACTCTGAGTTGGCACGCACGGCATCTAGACGGATAATACGCTGCCATGTCACGAAATCCTCTTCTGTCCTGGGAATAGATGAGCTGGCTGGATAAATATTATTCACATCCGGAGTATCAGAAGACTGAAATACCTGTACCACTTCACTCTCATCTGAAGAATCTGAATCTGATGAGTCAGAATTGAGTGTAGAGATAGTAGCATTGGTGATTCGTCTTGAACTACTGCCGTCTCTCTCAACTGTACACGAAACTTCACTCATGTACCCAATATCTTCAGGGCTATCTTCGTCGCTAGACAGAGACTCACGGGCACTGACAACTTCATCAGAACATGAACTGTCAGTATCTTGCACTTGAGGCCAATCATACTCATCTTGGATTATTTCGCTCCCCCTTTTCAACAGAGTCCCGTTATTGTGTTTTTGGAGCCGCTTGCACTGCCTGCGTAGTCTCTCATATTCCTTTCTACATTTGTAAAAATCAAAACAGATGAGCTACAGAATAGAAAAGTAAAAAGTTTCCCAAGCAGTAATACAATCAGCCTTCCTCACCTTCTCTGATTTCTTATAATGACTCTCTCTTCCTTGGAACTACTAAAACTGTATCTGTTTGTAGAAAAAGCAAATTAACAAACATAGGAAATGAGGAAAAAAAAATTAGCTTCTAAATGTGGATCCTACTCTTTGACTGTAAACTTACATTCCAAGAAGGAATGGCCAGACCTCCAACCGAATGCTCGGGTCAATACCCTACAAAGAAATAAGAAATAAGAAACATTCTTTAAAATTCAACAACCCACAAGTCGTTGTGATTGTGAAGTTGGTCCATGAAGCTGTGACTCACTCTACTTCGAACTTTCTTCAACAAATCCACTCCTCCATTCCGCAGTCTACCGTCGGGCATGAAAAATCTTTTCCACTGCTTAGGTCTGAGAGGCTTTTTCCTTTTCCTTCGGGACCATGGTGATTTAAGACGAGGCCTGATTGAAATAACCAAACATATGTCAATAACCAAACATATGTCAATAATTTATTCACTTATACTAAAAATATTCACAAGCAATAAGCTTGAGCTTGAATTCAATTTCAGCTCTATAATCATTTAATAGGCAATCATGAACAAATTGATAACTTTATTAATTATCTAAGTTTGGTTCTTGTTAAAGTTCACCAGTAGTAAACGAAGTCTAACAAGTCAATTAAAGGATCGAGATCTTAAGATCTAATTCAACAAGGATTAACAAATAAACTGAATGCAATCTAGAAAAAAAAAGATATAATCTTTAGATATGGAATGCAATAGAGATCTAGAAGATTCACCGATCCGAAGAAGAAGAACAAGACGTTGGAGATGAAGATGCCACAACGAAGAGAGCAGAACGTAAGTGAATCCACGAAGATGAAGAGGAAGGAGGAGATGATAATGGCGATGAAGGATTAGAAGAAGAAGATGTCGTTTGAATTCTTCTCAAAGCTTTCATCTATATCCCAAATTAAAAATCCCAGACTCCTCTCTCTCTCTCTCCCTCTGCCTCACCTTCTCCAGATTAAACCTAATCAAACTCCAAGAATACAAATCACCAACCACGAATAATCCTTAGAAAATCACCAATTGTTGTTGACACTACAGCAACTCAAAAACACCAGAGCTAAGAACGTCAAATAAATACCTCAAAACAGAGGAAAACTTCAAAACTCCGGCGCAGTAATAACAATCACCGCCGTAGATGAAGAGACATGCGCCACCACCACCACCACTCCGACTCCGAATTCGTCGGAGAGCGTTGAAAAGATCCTCCGTCGTCTTCCACTTGCTTGCTTCGTCTTCTTCTCGTTTACTTTTCTTCTCTCTCTTTATCTGAAGAAACGTGGGCTTACTTGGAATTTCAATCTACAGAATCAATCTAATGAGGAAAAAAATCGAAATGAGAAAGTCTTCTCCTGAAATATGACTTGGAGGCTTATTGTGACTTTACTTTCCCTCTATCTTATGGACCCACCAATTTTCTTAAACCTCGTATTCACATTTTGGCCCCTTTTCTTTCACTTATTATACTTTTGCCCCGATAATTATCATTTTTATCTCTGAGTTTTTTATTATTTATGTTTTTGCCCCTGAAGTTTCACTAACATTGCATACTAGAAATTATTTTATTGCCAAAAACGAAACAAATATTATAGGTAAACAAATTAAATTTATGTGGTAATTTTTATTTTTTTCCATCAATAAGAATAATATTCCTTACAAATAGATAATAAAATAAAACTGATATAAACATTGCAAATTAGAAAATTATATTCAGCGATTAATATTTACGTAATATTTTTAATTTTTTCACTAATAAAATATGATCCATAGTAAATTTGTATTACGCACTATAAAGCTACGTAGAATTAAATTAGAATGAAAAAAATTATAGAAGTAAATGTTTAAACACTTAACCAGGACATTAGATAATATATTTGTGTACGTATATGTTATTTATTGATCGATTATAAATTATTGTTATCTTTTCATCAGAAAATTTACATAGTTCACTTAAATATCTGCATTACGGTATACAACCGTAATGCACTATAAAGTTTGTTTCATAGTTTTGCAGTTTCTTATAATCTTCGTTATTTAAATTACAAAACTGATGTTATTGTTCGATCTGTTAAAAAAGGTTTCTAAAAACTTATTATTTATAGACTATTCGCCACTTACCTGGCTCACTTCACTTTTGTAATAAAAATCAACGAGTTGATAAAAAAATAGAGTAACTATAGAAGTCAGTGGATTCAGATCATGATGAATTTTCTATGTTCTTTTACTATTGAAGTTTTCCATTGGTTTAGGTAAACATCAATGTTAAGAATCTACCCAAAAATATTATTAGGGAAGATTCGAAACGATCTTGAGATAATAATTTGATTGGTTTCAAACGAGTGTGATGAAATAATTCCCATGTTTTCAACCGACCAAATCAAGCACATGAAATTAACAATTAAAAAAAAAACATAACTTTATTTCATATTATAAATTATACATTAATTAATGTTGTTTAGGAATCGAGGTACATAGAGGTTTGGTAATATACGTTGAATATTTGTATAATACAACTAAACATATAAAGAATCATATATGTAAATTAAAGAAATCAATAATCATTAAAAATCTGTAGACAACAATGATTAACTTGGTTCTACGCTATGACTAATAATTAATTAGTTTTGTTCTTATCTATTCAAATTATTTTTTTGCCTTATATGTGTCTCGTTTGTGTCCTATAATATTTTTGTCTTATTCAATTAAAACAGTTAATGCTATTTCCTAATACATTGATAACTAATTGAAAGAAACATTTGGATTAATTATCAAATACAAAGGAATGATTATTTATTAAACTTAAGGATTAGACTCGTAAACTAATTGGATTAGGTTTGGGAATATTCCAGATGCAAAGTATCACATATTATTCGTCTGTTTGGGTATATACCTAAGTAGAAATGCTGGATCTAACCCTTTAACAAAAAAAGAAAAGAAATGCTGGATCCGGTTATCGATTTTTTAAGCTGTGGATTTTTATAAAATATTGTTAATAACCAAAATGACTTGAAAAACTGAAAATAAAATAGATTTTTTTGTTGTAGTAATTAGATGGATAAAATTCTATTCATAATGCAAAATTATAAGATCACACAATATTAATTTTCAAAAACTACATAAATAAACATTTAGCTAGTTGATCAAAATATTAATAAATTAGGATTATACCCATACTATAGCGCGATATTTGATTATTTAAAAAAAGTTACTTAAGAACAAGTAAGAATAAATAAGAATATGGTTTGGTAAGAAAATCGAATCAAACCAAACCGAATTTGACGAAATACCTGCATAGATCCTAAATCTATGTATACGAAAAAAACCAAACTCGAGCCTAAAACCAAAACCGAATCAAGAACTCGATATATTTTTATTAAATTTTGGCATTTTAAGTTTTTTTTTTATATTAAACTTTTACTAATTTTGAATTTAGATAAACATTTAGATAAAAATATCCGAACCCAATCTATACTCGAACCAAACTCGACTCAAAAAATAAAAATACTCGAATAGATATTACATCAATAGAACCGAAAATCTAAAACCTGAAAAGACTGGACCTGAACCCGAATAAGTACCCAAATATCGAAATCTATGTTTATATAATTAATTATCTTATTAAATATCTTGTAATTGTAAATATTTGAAAACACCAAACACTGATTGGGCCTTAATAATTCTTATAACCAAGTATAACCGAAACAATATAGTAAGAAAACTTATCATGTTGGCGATACCCGTGCTATAGCGATATTTTGTTGGAGTTAGATTATGGATTAAATTTTATCGATCTAATTATTTTTAAAAATACTAATTTTTAAATCCGCTTTTTAAATTTAATTTAGATGGTTGACAAAAAAAAATTAATTTAGATGGAATTTGATTCAGGTGATCCAAGTTTACGGCTTCTTACATTAAATATAAAAAAATGGAGAATATTTAGAAGATAATACGGAAAATATAAACAAAATAACAAAAATAATACGGCCGGTGGTTGGTGGTGGTCAACAAAAGCAGTCGCTCGTATTTTATATTTTTATTTTGTCAGGCAAAAGATTTAAAAGAAAGTAAAAAAAAGAAGTACAATTGTCTATAAAATCCATTGATAAAACGGACATTTTCATGTAATCATATTTGTTTTTATTCACGATAAAGACATTTTTTGGTTACAATAAATTGCAGTGACTGAAATCCGAAATTAGAAATTTAATAAAAAATGAATTTTGATAATAAATATGTGTGAGTGAGCTTCGGTCATCTTGATTACCTGTATAATAATAATACTTGGTTCGTCAGCTAACCGGCCGATGGATGTTGATATGTTGCTAAATCATCACCTTTGAATTCTTTATTATTATCTTCTCTGTGGAGTCATGAATCTACAGATATTGTTTCAGTTCTTACAATGATTTCATTCAGCAACAAGTGTTTCAACAAAAGTAGCACCAGTTGTCGTTTTAAAAGAATATATATTTGTTTTTACTACAAAGCTTATCAGATGATTTATGTCTCAGTGGAGAAGACGAAACAGATTAGTTTATATATAACTATCTACTATCTCCATTTAGTACGACACCATGACGATAATTTTCCTAACAAAATTCATCTTATAGATTCGTAGGAAACCAAAAAAATAACAATAATTTTTTGCTGATGATGATGTTTTTTTTTTTTGGATAAAATGTAAATATATCATTAGAAATGAATGTTTTAGAATTATATTTGGCAACAAGTGCCTAAAATTTGGTTTTGAACTCAAAAAAGATAAAAAGTTCAGAAGCAAAATGACCAGTTCATCAAAACATGAAGTGGTAATCGAATTTGCAGAATTGTAAACGATGAATTAATCTTAGAACAATTAGCTAAAAGAAGACGAAATGCATCGATTGAGACATAAGAGTCTGTAGATTAATAGACGTTTACCAATAACCTGAAGCCTGAAACCGTAAACGGCTAGAAGAAAGGAAAACGATACACTGACTTCCGTAAACATTATTTGATATTGTACAAATTAAAAACACATATGGATAATAATTAGATATAAGAAAATGTTTTATCTAAATTCGAAATAAATTTGTCATTGGTGAATTCAATGTTGTGGATATGTTAGTTTAGTGTGAAAGATAAATTAGATCCGTTGCTTTATGAATAGGGAAGGTAAAGTATCGTTTTCCACATATGACGCTTATTTATTGTTTCCTTAGAATAAATAAACATTTTATTGTTGTCCCAAAATTAAATAATAGTATCATTATTATTGTTTTGAAAATTTGGAAAAAGGCAGAATATGCTCTATGCGGCTGAAGAATTTTATTTTAATAAAGCAAAATAATATTGAGAAGCTACTACCTTTTAATGAAGCCAGCAGCAATTACATCAGATTTTATATATATTAATGTTGCACAAATCTAAAGAGATAGAATTTGGATTATAATACTCTAAATGTTTAGATATTAAATCGTTTTCCTCTTATATCTTACCAAAAAATACTCCTATAATATGTATTTGCAAATGAAAAATAAGTTCCAAAACCGTTGACTACTACAGTAAATAAAATGATTATTAAAACAAATATTGCGTTTCCACAAAGGAAGGCATGTTAATCGATATAAAAATTTGTTGGAAGAAAAAAAAAAAGCATGTTACTTATTTTTTGTTGTGATATATTTGTCAATTATTTGTGGATAAAACTATATATATGCGTATAATGTGATGCATCATGTGAATTAGATTCGTGTTCTAGTTTTTGTCTACTCATGTCTTTCATGATGTGGACACAATCATTGTGTCTAACATATGATGTCCATAACGTTAGCAGATATTTGCTTGGACTTATTTGATTTATTTTTGATGTAATTGAGTAAATTGTTGTTAATCATAGGTTGCAATTAACATGATCATAAAAGGAGAGATCTTTGGCATTGAGAAAAATAAATGTAAACATGAGTCGCATTGGACTAAAATTTGGTTCGGCTAGGCTTTAGATTGGGTCAAATCGGATCTAAGCCGAAATTTATCAAAATCCATCATCCGATACACTGAAACAAAAATAATATTTATGGTATTATTCATGTACCTTATGTTTGTTGGTAAATAAATAAATATCACCATTTAAATTTAACTCTTTGTGTTTACAATAGTGCAGGAATTTAGTTTACACTCTGATGGTTTATACTTGGTACAAACTCACGTAGCATCTATTACGCTCATAAGTTTGGCTACACCCAAAAATTAGAAAAATTAGATAAAATCTCTTAAATGTTGCACACACAATATGATAAAAGATAAAAGATGTTCAAACTTACATAATATATTAGCGTTGTCTTAAGTTCTTTTCGCTCTATCATTACACCGTAACTGTGTTAGCACTCCCACCTTGATTTGATATATTATTATCTCTAAATTAAATAACTAGCAATTAAGTAGATAGCTAATAACCAAGATCAATATGGTTCACTACATAAAGTAATAATAGCAACACACGTTTTACGAACAACCAATTTATTGAGACAGACGAAAACGTTTAGATCAAAGGATGGAGCACCAGCCAGGGAGTTTAGAAGCAGCAGCTTGGTCAAGGAACCAGACCACTTCAACATCCGCGTCCAATCTACCAGCTGGTAAGTCTTTAGTATGAGTAAGAGCAGCCGCAACCGAATCAGCTTGTTCTTTATCACACACAGCCATAACATTGTAGGAAGCACAATTTATGACCGGTAAAGTAAAAGTAATCCTTTTTAATGGTGGTTTAGGTGAGTCGTTTATGGATGTGACCCATTTCACTTTTTCATTAATCTGATCATGTCCTGGGAATAAAGACGCCATGTGACCGTCTGGTCCCATTCCTAGAAGCTGAAGATCAAATTGTGGGAAACCGGCAGATTTGTATGTTCGGATTATGTTTTGGTTCACATTTTGTTTAAGACACTCCTCGTACCGTTTGGCTGCGAGCTCCTCATTGCCTTCGGCCCCGAGTCCATTGTCAATGGCGTGGATGTTTTCTGGTGGAATTGGAACCTGTATTTTTTAAAGTTTGTGTATTAAAATGGCAAAACAAAAAATTCATGTATTTTTTTAGCAAATGTTAATTAGATGGTGTATTTTTGGGTTTTTTCTCTTTTTGAAACTATGGAAAAAGACATAGGCTTAATTAATCTCTAGCTCACAATTTAACAATAGAATTGCACTTACTTGTGATAAATGTCACTCATCTAACATTACTAATCACTTTTTAAGATAGATTTTGATAATTTAAGACAGAAATTTCCTTTGTTAAGTATATATATCTCTATATATTAAAGCGGAAGTCCCTTTAATTATAAACTATAATTAAATTTTAATATATAGTTTATAACTACCCTTAAAAATAGGCCTAAACTTAGTTTTATCATTTTTTTTTTTGAATTCAAAATTAATAAAAATTTAATTAAAACAACTCTAAAAAAACTACAATTTAATAAAAAAATATATCGGATATAAATTTGGTACATAATTGGTTTCGGTTTTCGGGGTACATAGATTTAGTAACCATTCTGGTATTTTGTCGGGTTCGGTTTGAGTTTGGTTTTCTAATTCGGGTTTTTGGTTCTTTTGATTTAAGACTTATTCGGGTATTTTTATTTACTGGATCGGTTTCGGTTCGGTATAGATCAAGTTTGGGTTCAGATATTTTTATATAAAAATTTAATTAAAAAAACTCTAAATAACTAAACTTTAACAAAAATATATCGGGTACGTATTCGGTTCTTAATTTGGTTCTAGTACGGGTTTGACTTCATAACTGCCCCTAAAAATAGGTCTAAGGTTGACTTTATTATAAATTTTTAAATAAAAATTCAAGTATTAGATAAAATTAATTTATGGTTCATAACTATCCTTAAAAATATATTTTTTTTTGTCAATCCTTAAAAATAGGTCTAACGTTAGCTTTATTATAAATTTTTATGTAAAAATTTAAAATGAAGATTATTTTAATAGAAAAAGCTCTAAAAAAAACTACAATTTAATTCAAATATAACGGGTACCTTAGAGAGAAAACTATCTTTAGCGAGCTTGTAGTTGCTATAATCATTATCCCAAGCACAAACTCTCTCGTCCACCCAAAAGATGTGCCACTTAGACCACTCAATTGAATCAATATAAGGAGCTTCCAACAATTTCCTATAAAAAAAATTTAAATGAAAATTTAGAAAGAATCAAACATACTGAGATTGGTATTAGGATTGACAAAAAAGTTGTTTATATAAATCTTGAAACGGACCAGAGCCAAGAAATGAGGTCGCCGCCCGAGAGAACAACCGTGAAAAGTCCTCTTTCTTTGCAGAATTTGGAGGAGAGATCAGCCGTGTACTTCGCCAGCTCCACCGCCATTTCTTTCTTTGTCGGAAACACCCTCTTCTTCACCGGTGCCATCGAATTAGACGATGATAATGATAGCTATAGTGTTGGTTATGATGGTATCACATAAGTGGAAGGGCTTTGGTTCTTATAGGGAAATGGAGTGAAGAGTTCTTGCCAAATGAATGCGACAAATTAGTTATGCTTGTCTAAAAAACGTGTGTATAAAAAACATATCAATTATTGATGTCTTATCTTGAAAATAGTACAGTATTCAAATATATATTACTAAAAAGTTACAACCGTTTATTATTCCTTTCGTCGTTGTAAAGTTATTCTAAATAAAACTATATATTTTCACATATTCTTCTCTATCAAATTAAATTGTTCTATTGAATTTAAACAAGGAAAACTAAATTATTAGTTAAATTTTTTATTATGGCAGCATAATGAAAATACAAAATAGTTTACATACAATTTTTATTGACATGTACAAGTTTCTAATTCTCTTATTCAAAATCTCGATTAAGTCAGACATATTTAATCGTAATAGACATGATCCAATCAAATAATTGTTATCAAGATGACGAAGTACACGTACATGTGGTTTGGTTTAATAGCATTGTCTTCGGTGTTAGTTAGTTTTTTCTTTGACTGTTAGTTGAACTCATTAAAAATGTGACTATAAATCAAAACCAATACCATTGCTTGGAGTAAACAAAACCAAAACCGAACCAAAACAACCGATCCAATTCTTTTCTATACAAACCAGAAATTCAATACAAAAATTATATATACTTTGCTTTTTTGTTTCTTTTACTTTGTTTGGTTTGGAATTGATCCTCTGAAAACAAAATGCTTATTACAAATGAGGTATACACTTTTTTCCAGTTCATGTTTTTGTCTTGAATCGACAGTATAATAATAAACTTTATGTTGTAGTGATTAGGTTGATTTGCAAAGTTAGAGGTCACCTAATAGGTCTTGAGCTCGAGCTTCGAACAGTCACACCGTGCAAGAACTTAGCATAGCCTAAGAAATTCAACTTTCCATCCAAACTCCGGATCCAATCATTGAGCAGAGGATACGCATGTGGTCTTAAACCCATCTCCTGCATATTCATCGATAACCAAAGATTCATGCAAAAAGATAGCGGTTTTACAGATGTCAAAGATATATTGAAGTTTTTACATACCTCAGCGAGTTCTTGGACGGAAATGGCTCGGCTTCCTTCACGTTCAAAGTGGTCAAAGGCTACAGTTGCGATTTGTTCCCATTCTTCAAGAGCTTCAAGTTGATAAACGCTGACCGCAGCCGCACAGAACTCTTCGAAATCAAGTTTTCGATGAACCAAGGGTTGCATCTTCAATCAACAAAAGGATGAAAAAGCAAGTTTAAAGATGTAATTATGCAGAGACTAGAGAATGATAAGGACTCCAAAGATCAATGCGTTATATATAGTACATACTGTGTTTAAAATGTCAGGAAGCCTAGATTCGATCATAGCATCTGTAGCATATCTTGTCAAAGCCTGCATACAGCACAAGAGTTTTGATCTTTTTAGATCTCTCAATTCAGAAATCTTAGGTTCGAAAACTAATAAGAGACCAGTCGAATTGATTCATCGATTGAAGAAGAGTGGCATTAAAAGACATTGTTAAACAAGGAACAATGAATATGGAAATCACCAACTGACCGAAGTGAAATTGTGAAGATGCAGGCCTCCATCTTCCGGTTCCAGGAGCATAAACTGTGCTTTAAGAAACACAAGTTCCTCTTCGGGTATAGCTTTGGATAGAGACTGGTACAAGTGACATCAAAATGAGACACATATAATCAAGGATAAGTAATAAGATACCGGTAGAAGTTATTATTATCAGACAATTACCTTAAGTGCTGCTCGTCTAAACGGTGATGCACTAATATAAGACTTCACCAATTTGTAGATGGAGAAATCCAGAAGCAAACCAGGGTTTTCATCTCGAAGCCATGGATGAGCTGCAAGTTTAATCATGCTCATGATTTGCATTTCACTGATCAGTTTTTCTAGTTTTAACATTACTGGGTAAAAAAACTACCTAAAGCTTGAGCAGCTGTCATTCTTTTTCTATGGTCTTTGTTCAAAAGCCTTTTCACGAAGTCTCTGGCAATAGGAGATATGGAAGGCCACGGCAAATCTACAAAGTTAGGGTTGGCTCTAAGCACACAACGGAAAATCGCAGACTCAGTTCTTCCATAAAATGGTCTACTTCCACAGAGTAAAATGTAAGATATGACACCGATGCTCCATATATCTGCTTCAGTACTGTAAGATCTGTGGAGTACCTCAGGTGCAACATAGTATGCACTTCCTACCACGTCGTTGAGACGCTGATCTGATTAAAGACCAACACAAAATAAAGCAAGAAACATTCTGTTCTTAGTCCCTAAGTAAAATTCTTGAAGCTCACCCAGTCATGCATATGAGAAAGGAACAAAGAAAAGAGATTGTTACCGAATCTGGCGTAATCAGATAAACCAAAATCTATGACCTTGAGTATTGCATCCTCATTTTTGCTAGTAAAGAGAAAATTCTGAAGAGTATAGGATTTGTTCAGGACAAGAGCAACAACTAACATATGATTTTCATAGGAGTAGAAGCATAATGTGTACCTCCGGCTTCAGATCACGGTGCACAACACCTTGAAGATGGAAGAAAGCAGTTGCAGATAAGATCTGCACAAGAATACGCTTAGCATCTGCTTCCGAGTATCGACCACCTCTGCAGTAAGACGCATAGACAGTACAAGATTTATACTCCATATGCAACACAAAGCTAGCTAATTAACCTGAGCAGGCAATAAATTTAAAGTAGAATACACAGATCAAGGAATAGTTTTGATTTACCTCGCCAAAATTCTGTCCAATAGCTCTCCACCTTCGCATAACCTGGAATGGCCAAATCCAATATCAATATTATAATTCAACTCACTTCCTAAACTTTCTCATCACTGATACTATTACAACTTAACTGTTTTCATTTCACAATAAGAATCTATTAGAAAGGTGAAAGCTTTAAGCCACAAAAAGCAGCAGTCATTAGAGAAAAACCAAACTTTCCTATAACCGAGAGAATGTTCCAAATCTAAACCCTTATCATTAAATTATATTAGGATATGAAAACGCGAGTTTTGATGCAAAGAAGCATGAAAGGGACATACTTACTCCATGACAACAAAGACATTATCTGTATCCTCATAAACATCGTAGAATTTAACCATATGTCTATGTCCAGACAGAGCTTTCAGCAATTTCACCTCTCGTCGAACATCTTCAATCGATAATGCTGTTGTCATCTGAAACACCACAAACCCCATTTCACATATCATACATTAACTCACAAAATACACTTACTAACAACCTTGTACACAAAATTTAGAAATTTGTTGAAACTGTGATTCTGTTTTGATGAAACAGTAACCATTCAATGTTCCAATAATCTTGGGATCACATTGTCACAAACCTTAGATTTAGAGATGATTTTGACTGCTACCGTTTGACCTTTGATCTTCCCTTTCTTAGCTTTAGCCCAACAAGTATGACCAAAATGTCCTCGACCTACCTCTTGTCCAAGCTCATACTTGCCTTCGAAATTCTTCGCAAATCCGAAATTTTTATCTAACCTCCCTCCGATTCCGCCACTGCTTCCTCCGGCTCTTCCATGAACCTCAACCTCCTCACTATCCTCAGGGATCGGACCATCTCGTGGCTGTGGTGCAGTACCTCGTCGCCGTCTCAAAGCCGCCAAAATCGGTTTCGCAGGTGAAGGAGGCGGGAACGGCCATTTAAACTTTCTTCCCGGAGTTCCTGCCGGAGACGGAGCTACACCCACCGGTAAAGGGCTTTGAAATGGACTAATGGTGTAAGGGTTGACTTCAGAAGCAACCGGAGACTGGGGAACTGATGAAGTCGGATTGTTGTTGTTAGACCGATTCGGAAACTGGGCGGTTGCGGCGGGGATCTCGTCGTCATCGCCGACGGTGGAAATGTTCCGGCTATAACAATGACCCATCGTTGCTGTTGCCGGATTGTTTGAAGTCAAAATGAATTTGATCGAGTAAAATTCAAAACATCGGACGGTGAGGAGACGAAGCTGTATAGTAACCTCGAGAGATCATTTAAAAAAAAGTTTGAGCAAAAAAATGAAGGCGATGATTAAAAATTAATTAAAATCGGAAAAAATGAGTTTAACAAAAAAAAAAAAAAAAAAA
>WJSH01005510.1:127167-176010 GCA_009757365.2 Lepidium campestre
TAATTTTCATTTCTATCCGGTTTAATTAAATCCATTTGGTACAAGTCTTATCCAACCACCGGTTTAACGAAGATTACAGATATTTGAATATGTTTGACATCGAATAGTCAACCACGTAGCATTGAATAAGTCTAAATTCATAATTGTTTGGTGCATATTAGAAAAATAATCAATCTTTGGTTTGGTCATTACATATATAAAATAAATTATCATTGACCGTCAATCGGTTCAATTGGCTATCATTAACCGATTCGGTTAAATAAGCATTTGTTATCTATCTTGTCGTCGTACCAAACATAACCATTCTCGGCATTATAGGCGTGTGATTGCCTATTGTCTTTATCAAATGACAATTGCTTTCTAACCAGTTTTAATCTTGGTTCGTCATAATCTAAACCGATCCGGTTTGATCTCTGCTTTGGTACGCTTTGTGGCCGGCGAAATCTAGCCACCGTTGAAGCAGTCATAGACATGTAATTAGGTTTTGAATCGAGTTTCCGTGTGATGCAAGACTTTCCACGTGGTGTTCGGTCGTAGAGTTGTTGATGATTTGAATACGTATTATATGTATCAATCTCAACAATCTTGACCGGTTCAACGACAGCTTGATCGGTTGACATTCTCCTTCCGGTTTCATGATATCCAAACCGGTTTAATCTACTTGGTCTTTTTTCCTCTAATTCGCTTTCACTATGTGCTTCTCTCGCTCTGATTCTCCACATCTTTAATTGGAAACACAAAAATAAGATTGGTTTGTGTATTGTTGTTAACTTGCAATGAAACGTTTTAAAAGTGCAAGATCGTGAATTTATTTAATTGAACCTGTTTAGAGAAAGAATGGGACAAGGCAGTTCCATCGCTAGGACTAATCGTGAGCTTTTTCCGGTGATCTAGAGCTCGAGCCTGGATCTGAACCAAAGCTCGAATCCGAAGCAAAGTAATGTTAGCTCGTCTACGCACGTTGTTGCCTCTCACTAGGGCTTGGAGTATCACAACTCCTTTAAGAGCCCTAAATGCCTTTCTTGCCTTGAGTTACAAGTCATCAAAATCAAATTCAGTTTCCTCTAAAAAGAAAATAAATCATAAACAAACCTGACCAAGTAGGTAAAGAACTATTAAAAAAATGATGTTTTAATATCTAACTTCTGAAAATCAACTATATGAAGAATTACAAATGATATAAATTAAAGTATAGGGGCTCAGTTAGTAAATATAGAATTTACCAGGCATCCTCGGAAAGCTGTCTGAATGAGAATAGCAGCCAAGTGTCTTGTCAGGTACACAGATGTCCGGCAGAAAAAGACGGCTTCCTTATTCGCCGGAGATGCTGCTTTCTCCGTCTTATCCGCCGGAATCGCGTCAACAGCGGTCAAGTTAATATTGCCGGTTTTTATAATGTTTATTTCGATGTGTTTTGTAGAAGAATCAGAAGAAGGTTTCTTGAATAGCCAGCTTCTTTTTCCTCTCTTCTGCAACCAACCAAATTATTATTATGTAATATAACTTATAAGTTTTTATTAATAAACAATATGAAACTGCAAATCTCCAAATTTCCAAGTTATAAGTCATTTTATCAGTTATAATGTTTGAAGAAATAATAAGAAAGAAAAAATGGTAATTGTTGGGGTATATTGAAGCAATACATGTAAATATTGGTGTATTTCTTTATATATTATAGTAGTATAGTATAAACTAATGATTTTTTTATGAAAAAAGGATAGTGTGATCAAATACCGTTCGTTGGAGTTCGTCTTCGTCTTCTTGGACGAGGTCGTTGTTTTGCCGACGGTTTCTTCTTCGAGGGCACTTCTTCTCCGGCGAACGGAAAACATTCTTAACCGTCGTGAACCATGAGCTACCGTCGGTTCTCCCCATCAAGATCGATCTAGTTCTCAATCTGCTTAATTTATGTAGAAGATATGAGACTAGTTATATATATATATGTATGAATAGTTTATAAGTTAATACGTACACTCTCGCTCCTTTATGAAGAACAAGAACCTTTTTGTTGCCCAATATGATATATTGTATTGTTTAATAGTTCTGGTCGGAGTTAATACTTCGTATAATGGTCCGAACCCAAACTATTACCACACTCGTCCTCATAAGTAACGGTTCAAGCACAAAACGATCGATAAATATAATCATATATAATGCTTTGTATCCGGAAAAAGCAGAAAAAGAGGGAAAATGTTGGAATAAGAATAAGAATCAAGCCAAAAAATAAAACAAAAAATAAAGATAAAGAGAAAAGAAGCATAGGATAGGCATGCTTTGTGTTTACAAATGAAGTAGCTTTGTGTCAGAAATAAAAATAATTGTGACATGAAAGAATGTGAAATGCATATCTCGAGAGTGCAGAAAGTTGTTTCGTTTCTTCTTTTGTATTTTTCATATAATCATTCTTAAAAGTTAAAACCATTAACGTAGCTATTTTACTAGTTTATCATGGTGTTTTGTATTCGCTCGCTCCTTTAGTTTTGATTGTTTCGACTAGTGTATAATTCCAAATAAAACAAGAAATACAAAATATTCTAAATTATATTTGTAGTAAATTTTTAACGAATTATACAAATTGTAAACCTACCGCATGAAAAGATATAGAAGTTAAAAAAACTATATTTATGTTGTATTAGTATTTTGCAGTTAGAACGTGAAAATCTAACTTGCATGGAAACAGAAATAAATACATGTAAAATCTTCCAAAATGAATCTTTGAACATTTAATCACATTTAACAAAATGTTCAAAACATTACAAATCCAATACATAATAAATTGTTTAACAAATAACATATCAGAATATTTAACGCAAAAGATTTAGGGATTGATTGATAAAACATATTGTTACACTTAATACCTTTTCTAAATTCAATTATGTTTTATTAGTTGAGTATCAAAGAGCCCATAAAGCTCACTAAATACTCTATAGCTCAATACTTCTAAATAACACAAAACATTAAAGATCACTAAAATACAATTTTATCTTTATTAATTTGATTGATATTATATAGATAACATTAAAAAAGTTCTGTGATGTCTAATTTTGTAAGTTTAATTCTACTCACTATTATTCCAATCACATCATAAACTTAAGAATGTAAAGTTTAATACTTCTGCTCTTTAATATTACACGTCTATGTTTTACAAATCAAGGCTTAGTAGATTAAAATTTAAGAAAAGTATATCTACATAAATTATGTAATTAGACTTTCAAATTACTAAAATAACAAAACATATATCAAAATTTTATGAATACTCTTTTATTACGTAAACAAACGATTCCATAGCCTTTTGATTTAAATATTTTTAGGAAACATGTTTCCAAAAAATATTTAATAGTTTTCATGCAAAGTAGATGAAAGCTAAACAAATATTTATGACTCAGTGCCTTAATCACGATATTAATGCCAAAACTGTAATCTCGAATTTATCATATACTCCGTATAAGAACTCCTAGTACTTTCTAGTTTCTAAGTAACTAGTAAAGTAAACTAGTAATTTTACCGGAAACAAAATCTAAATAGCCAGACAAACAAACAATGGGAAAAATCTAACAAAGGTAAGCAGCATTATACTTTGAACAAAAGAAATTCAAACTAGACCCGAATTCAGGCAAAAGATCCAAAAGAAACAAGAGGAAATTTTCTCCAAATGTCTTAAATGATTCATAAAAAGATCCAAAAGGGTTATTCAACAAGAAGAAAAATAAAACAACTTTTGTTTTTGGAGGCTATATGAAGGAGAAAGTTTAGACCAAAGTTCTTAGAGTTGTTCAAAGATACCGGGCAGGCTCTGCGACCGCGAAGCGAACTTAAATAAAACTAAAAGATTCAGATATAAACACAAAACGCCTCAAGTACCTTCTTCTTTAGACTTCTCTTCCTCTTCTATATAATTTTGACATTTCGGGCGAGAGTTTTCGCGATACTTTCAGTTGCCCCCAGCTCGGGGAAAGTGTGGCCTTACTGGTGTCTTCGATGGACTTACCCTTCAATAACAGAAAGATCAACACAAAGATGAATACAAGTTTCCTTGAGAAAGAAAGAAATAAAGATAACTTAAAGAGATTCGTTTTATTATTAGTCTCATTATGGAACTATATTTAACATATGTAGAACCGAGAAAGATGTCACATTATATGCGTATGAACTGGAAACAGAATTAATTAAAGAGTGAGACAAGTCAAGAATCTGACATAACACTTCCAGAAGTTTCTATTGATGAGTACAAGTTTGCCTTTTAGTAATGACTAAAACTACAACCTACCATTCAAATATATGACAACTATTGTAAGACGATGAAGAAAAAGAGAAAGACGTTTTAATTTGTTGAAATCTTTACCTTATTGGGAGTGAACCCAAGATCATACCACTGCAGTGAAGAGCAGCAATTGCACTTTCCGCCTGAGAGAATAGAGCAAAATATGAATCTCCATTGACAATCCAAAACGAAGGTTTGAATCATGGGCCTTTTTATGTAAACGTAATATTCGAGTTTATGCATCTAACTTTGATATTCAAAGAAGCTCAGAAGGGGTCTTTGAAATGTAAGAAGGTTTAAGAAATGCAACATATCAAGTTAAAAGGGATAAACCCTGATTCTGTAAATAGATCAAACCAGCATGCAATTCAAATGTTAGAATCTTAACTGCAAACTGAAAGTATCCAATCACTGAAACTAATGTCCAAAATGGTAAGACTTTAGTTGAAAACCTAGGCGGAGAGATTACCAGCACAAACTCAACAAAAGCGATACGGGTTTGGTGGTGATAGTCTCCAAGCCTCAGACGATGAACCTAAAAAAGATATATAACAAAAAATAATTAACTGCAGATTGGAAAACAGATATAAACACATAAAAGCTTAAAAATATAGCTGCATTCCAAACCAAAATCCACACCTCCCCACACAGCATTTTGAAAAAGCTTTTCAAGTCAGTTTGAGTGATCTGCAAATTTAAGCAACAGGACACTGGAAAAAGTTAGTTTCTCCAATATTTGAGCAGTTAAATAAGATAAGATCTCACTAAAGAAATGATAAATGGAAATCAAATTACCCGTTTGTCAATGTTGGTACAGTAAACAGTCCTCACGCACATCTCACGCTCATCCTCAGACTAGGAAAACGAGAGCACCATTATGCCCGGAAATAATTAACTTTGTAAAATTTATGCCAAGTATAGCCATGACGATGTGAACTTACTCTTGGAAGAAAAGTTGGGTTAACAGGGGCAATAGCGGTTTTGGAAGGAAGAACCTTAAGAGGGTAAAATCCGAGCACAGTACCTGACATACTCAAAGCAGCCCTAGCTCCCTCTGCAGCAACATCTCTTGATTAGTTAAAAACAGTGTGGTAAAGAAATCTCAACTAGTAAACAAAGGTTGACGTGAAAAGTACCTTCATTAGTGAATTCAATGAAAGCAAAACGAAGGACAGAATTTGGGTCGCCGCATACACGACAATCAACAACCTTTCGATCCAAAAATGACAAAAAATGGCATGAGTAAATGAGATACTGCAGATATTTAAAACATAGTAAAGATCATTTAAGTACCTGTCCACAATTAAGAAAGACACCTGCGAGGTTCTCCTCAGTAACCTACAAACAAGACAAAATAAAGAGAGGCAGTCGTTATACAATGGATTCCTTTATGAGAAAAATGTCATCATAATAACGTCTCTCCTTTTACCTGTTGGTCAATGTCAGAGACATATACAGTTCTCCTGATTACATCTTCCTTCTGAGCCAAGCTCGTCCTTTTGTTCATTCTTCGCTTCCCTTGGCCAAAACTCCTTTTCTGTAGCAAGTGGTAAAGCAAGAAGCACACAAATAACTAAACTGATCTCCAAGACACGACTTTAATCCAAAGTACAATTTTGCATACTTTCCTTTCACACATCTGATAGCTAATACCATTGTTTGAAGAATGTGTCACACATAAAAGATGTAAACTTTCTAGTCAAATCCGGAAAACTTCAAAGCTCATACACAAAAGGAAAATTTTCACAGTAAAGGCAGCCATTTACTCAAGGTGTAGTTAATAAGCAAAAGCAGACAGTAATCGATTAAAATTTAACAAACCGCACACAAAGGGAAACTGCTTATGTATCAATGAACAAGCGACAGACACAGAACACGAAAGCAAACATGTAAGCTCGTAACCTTTTTCAGTTATCCATTTGCTGAATGTATCATCAAGCAACCTTTTTCAATTAATAATTGAGCTAACAAATCATGGTAAGCAAAAATACACAAAAGCTCAAAACTTTATATTACCCATTCTCTGCAACTCACTGTATCATCTCCATCCAACAGAAGATAGATACATACAAAGATCAGAATTCACACACTAATAAAAAAGGACATTCCATACAACAAAAAGTATCCAATTTCTACAGGTGTTATAATCTGTATCTGCTAAAGACCAAAACTTCTAAAATGATTCTACACTCGGCAAACAGACATCAAATGAAGATCCAAGACTATCCATTGAAACGTAGCAAGACACATACTTTTTATCTAGAAAAACAAAACAAAACAAAACATAGCGATCATAATATGAAGAAAATGTTAAAAAGATACCCTTTTAGTAAAATGATCATTCCCATCTGCAAGAATAGGTTGCGCTGCAAAATTGTTAGTAAACCCTAATCCATTTCTCAAAACCCCAGATTGACTTCGACCGAGAGAAGGAGGAACAAATTCCTGAGCCATCGGATTAAGCTTGGAAAACGCATCAGCCAATTGTTTGATCTCACTCTTGAGACTCCCTCCATTGTTATTTCTCTCACCATGCTCTGATTTCGTCTCGAAACCAGTTTTGTTAAACCCATTTGAGGTCTGAGTCTGACCCTTTTGGGCAGTCTCATTGGTCCGATCGTCGGTTTCTGGAGTCGAATCGATGGTAGGTGGACTCGATGACTCAAGAGAAGAATCAGATTTAGGGCTCTGATCATCAGGACATGGCGGCTTCATCTCGGTTGCTGAAGCAGTGTTGTTGTCTGAATTCTGACCAGAAGAGTCCACACTCACACCAGCATTCTCAGCTACAGCCATGATCGGACCAAAAAAAAAAGTGAATCTTCCAAAGATCAGAAAACAGCTTACGAACTCGCCGATTCCTGCAGAAAAACAACCAAATTGAGTTAGAGAATTTAAGAATGAGAAGAAAAGAGAAAAACCCAGTAAACCGAGAGAGAGAGAGAGAGAGAGATCATGAATTGATACAAACCCTGAGACTTATCTCGATCAATGGAAATCCATAAATGAAGAAAACCCAACTTATAAAATGATCAATGAGCAGAAGAGCGGACTAAAACCAAAGAAAAATTTGGAAAAGTTTTTTAAGGATTAAGACAAAAGGAGAAAACTTGGAAAAATGTAAGGAGATGATTAAAATTGAAGGAACACAAGACCCTTTAGTTATAAATTAAATAAACTTATAATATACTTTTCTTCTTCCAAATTAAGCTTTTCTCGCTACCAATTTTTATATCTCCTTCAATATTTTTCTTTCTTTTACTTTATGTTCTTTCTTACGAAGCTTCCTCCTTTTCATTCGTAACTACAACTTAAGAATACATATATATTATATAATTATGAATAAGCTAATGACTACAAGTTTTATCATATTGTCTCAATTTATGATAAGATACAAATTAATCTTGTTTTATCACATTTTCGCAGATAAACAAATTTTAATCTCTCGTTTTCCGGAAATATTTTCATTATATTACTACTTAATTACATACATATTGAATCGGCATTTGATACGAATGGCATATTTTGTTTCCCAAGGCAATCCCATTAAACTTGAATTTATATTTTCAAGACTTAAATCCAGTCAAGAGAACCTTACAATCAAATTTTGTGTTTCTTGTGACGTTCTTTGTATTCACATGTACAATAAATTACAAAAAGAAGAAGTCTTTTAGTAAATGTTAACATAGAATGATCGGAAAGTCATTGAACTATGTTGGTAAGATGCAAGAGGAACTAGTCTTTGGTACGTGTGTCAGTTAGATAATCAATGACCAAATATATTGACTCTTTTTTTGTTTGGTAGATGTAGTCAAATTCAAAGGCAAAATTTGACAATAGAATAAAAAACAATTTGTACATATTTTACTTTATATTTGTACATATTGAGGTTCTCACAATTAAGTTTGCATAAAACCATTTGTTTTGCCAATATCTCAGTTGGTTTGTACCTGATATACCTTGGCACCACGTGGTGATTTTGAATATCACTCTCTTCTCGTAAGAACATGTAAGCTATGAATCAAGACTTATTTTTAGTTTATTGACTATAAATGCTTATTTAGCCAATAACTTGTTTAAAACTTTGAGTTGAGATTGTTTTTGTAAATAACATTTGTATTATTTTATCAAAATAACAAAAAGTGCATGATAATCTTTTTTTTTGCATAGTATAAATATTAGTTCTTGAATTTGTGTTTTGCTGTCCAATTCTTTTTGCAGTTTTTATTGAAGTATTTTGTATCATATCAAGATTATCATAGTTTGGTGGTTATATGCGTCATTTGTTGTCTTAGATATCAGAAATTCGACTATAGAGAATCGTATAATTTCCACATCATATTGTTTAGGGTCTTAGAGAAAGGTTGACCCTATGAATCAAACTTTGTTGTTCTAATTGTTGATAAAAAAAAGTCTTCAATCGTTTACATCTCAATAAAATATGGAAAATAAACAAATTAATTATATTTTCATTTACACCAAAACTCACAAGAACTTTAGTATAAATAAACAAGTGGTTGGGGAATAAAAAAAAGTTCATTTACTTTTTTTCTTTACTCAACCACACATTTCATTTAAAATGAAGCCCTCTTTGATTGGTTTTCCAATCCAGAGGAACATCATAAATGGAACATAAAATAGAGCAAAAGGAAAGTAATGAACTTTATCTAGGACAAAGTCAAACTCATGTAGTAGGTTAGGGTGACGTACGTTAATTTGACATTGACAAACATTAACCATTTTTGTTAAGTAAGGATTGATATATCTTAACAATGGCCTATATTCGTAATTCCAAATTGGCAACATCTGGTACATGATTGTTTTTCATAACCGGGTTTTTTAATCCAAAGGCGAGTGAGTCTATAACTCATGAAGTTATCACACAGGTGAAGCAGATAGCAGAAACTCAGGCTGTTTTCTCTGCAAGAGAATCCCACAGAAAAGGCAGAAAGGTTTCGAGGCAACTTTGCTAAAGGAAGATTCCGGAAGCGATTTGAGATCACTCGGGTACGAAGGCAGTGTAAATAAGGTCTCTGGAGGGAGTTTTAAAGTCGTTCGGTAGCAGCATTTGCAGAACCATAAAGGAGTTGGTGGACATATCTGCATTGAGACACAGCACCTCTCAAGCTTGTGTCTTTGATCAGATTTGTCGCTGTCTTTGCTCTTCTTGTTTTGGTGTGGAGATTCACAAAAGGCTTCATCTGGTGAGTGGAAATGGACTGGCGCTGCGCAATAAGGACATTTCTCTTCTTCTAATGCGGTTTCCGTGTTATTACTTGATCTGTGATAAGTTAAAAACATAGAAGATTTGAATTTGAAACATTCTAGTATCTATTACCAAGAGAAGAAGAAGGTATGTGAGATAATTACCTTGTAAGACTAGATTTTACTTCTGAGGAAAGTGTTTCGAGCTCAGTATGGACAATATCGTGACTGATCTCAACCCATTGTTGCAACTGAGACAGTCCAGCTGGACGCCATTTCCAAGTGGAAGGCGACACAGAACCTAGTGATGACTCAGTGAGTAGATAAGCCGAGAAACTGAGACCAACCAGTCTTTCCCGGAGTTCTTGTTCACTTTCCTCAAGAAGTTTAAGCCACAAATCAATTTCTTCCTCATTGTTTGTCTTCTGACCTCGCAATTTTCTGGTGATTTCCTCAGTTTTGAGATCTGATAACATTACACATCTGGAAATTACATTTAGAATGTGTAACAGCCTGGAAGGAACAGCAGATAAGCTTTTGGAGATCTTTGGCACGAGATCTTCCATGGGGATATCGGCATGAAATCCAAGGTAAGACACAGAGAGCCATTTGGTTACTACCAATTCAACAAACTCTGGCATTGATTCTTTGAACGCCAGCATTGCAGCTATCATATCCCAAAGAACTAGAGGCTTATTCAAATCTTTAAATTCTTCCAACGACCAAAGAAAATTAGATTCCCAATATGCGAATTCATTCTTTGAGAAACCCAGAATAGCTTCAGTAATCGTCTCTGAAGAATCTTCTGACTCACCAGTTTGTTGTGCACCATTCCAGAGGAATTCTACAGCAGCCTTCTGCGACCTGAAGGCAAGAAGGGGTGATATAGTCAAGTTTTGTGACAAGCAAAACACAGTAACGTGTCTTAGTTATTGACAATCACCTCGCTTGGTACATCGGATTCAAGAGTTCAACGTTAAAGCTGCGGACCTGCAAAATTTCAAGAGAAGTCTTAGTTTTCTGATATTGAAAAACGTGAGAGCTTACAATCACTGTAAACCTGGTTGATGGGGAGATCTTACCAAAGCGACAGCAAGGTTTCCAGGGGACAATGTCACACCAAGGCATGATAGAAAGTTGTCAGGAAGCTGCATAAAATTTCGTTGTTAGTATAGATAAAGTAGAGGAAGAGAGAAACAAAAAACAAGATTAAAACATGACATAGTGACGCACATCAGTTGTGCTACTGAGACCAGGAGTGTTTGCAGGAATTGGCACTTCGGAGATGGTATTCTCACATAAAATCCAGTTTCGGACATAATTATCCTGATATATGCAAATAATTAGATCGTAATGTAACTCAGTTGTGGCTAAAAAAACCACTTTTGTTTTACATACAGAAGACAACTGATACAAAAGCTGGTCCTAGAAATATTTTACCTGACTGCAACTGTACAAACAACGGCCATCATATGACCAAGCTAAACCCGTAATCTAAAAGAAATAGAGATATGTATCAATATATCAAACACGTATATTGAATTTTATAGAAGTTTTATGGTAAAAGAATAAAAGACTTACTACTTGGTCATGAGCATCAGTTGAGGCGATTTGTTCAAATTTTCTTGTAGGTATTTCGCACTTCCACACTTCAAAGGAACCAGATCCTTTGCCGATTGCCAAGTGCATTGCATTATAGTTATTGTTCACAACAAATGAAAGTGTACTAACCGGAACAGTATTCACCATTACAACCTATAAATAAGCCGGACAATGTCAAAACACAAAATTCTTAGTGTTTGATTGATGAAAACAGCCTAGACACTTGAAGAATAGATTATATTAAATAAAAAAAAGGGACATAACCTAATCATTTCTAAATAAACATATGGAGAAAGTCATTACGTTTAAAAGCACAAGGTTCTACAGACACAAAATTGAATGTATAAATCCAACTCTGCTTACAGAAAAACTACATACACGATCACAATCAAAATGCAGGACGGCCCCAATCACAATCAACTTAGATATCACAGAAGCTAGACTTAGTGTGTTCCTAATCAGAATATCAGACAAAGTAAAACACATAGAGAATACCTGTTTTAACAAAAAAAATGAAGATTTATAGACCTCAACAGGTTTTTGCAAGTCTTCTTTGTTGCTCATCCAAATTTTTACACTGCAAAAAGTGTCGAAAAATATGAACTAAAAAATCTCATAAAACGATTTCAGTGAGAAGCATATGCGAATGAATGAACATTTAAATGCCATTTTTCCAAGAGTAAAAGTTCCAAAGAATTTCTGACACTTATAATCACTGACGACATTTTTTGTTATGGTTTACAAATATCATTTTTCTTTCTTGTAGTAGCAACTATCATTTCGCTAACTTACCTACCATCGCAACTCCCAGTGACCAACACCACTTGTGGATTCGAAGAGTCACAGCTAAAAATTCCCCAACTCAGAGTTGAAACCCATGAGCTATGGGCCTGAATTATAGCATTAAGTTCCACGATGGGAGATACATTGCTGCGTTCACTGTGATAGCATTCAGGTGCATGAACTTTCCATATGGAAACACTACCGGACTTTGAACCAATTGCCAAAAGAGAGAATCTTAAGATATTCTCACAAGAAGAACTTTCTGATGAGAAATTTAGTAGAGATGACCAGGCGACAGAAAGGGAGGATAATAATGCCTCACGTGAAACATACTTTTCTGGACTTATCGTTCGACTGCACCTTTTCCACATGTTAGGCAAAGAGTGACAATCTTGGCCATTGCTTGGCTGTTTATATACTTCAATTTCAAGAATCTGGAAACATAATTAATCGATTTAGATATGAGTACAATATGGAATTTGATTATCTAGATGGAGTGAGAGTATCAAAAACTTCTAAGAACTACATGGTGTGAACGATGCGTTTAAAGGCTCCAGGTAGAATTCAAAAGCATTAAAAGATTCAAAAAGCATCAAATAGATTTTACAATATAAAAACCATACACATGTTTTATCTATAATAATACTGGAGGGAGTTACCAAAGATACTCAAGATTTTTTAATTTACTTGATGAAGTGGCCTCATTTCCTATTAACACTAATTAGCAAAAGAAGAGGTTCGAGAAAAGCAAATGATAAGATTCAATCGGCAGGAAAAGAGTTATAATCTGAAACTTATCACAGAAAATACCAAAATAGAGTAACATAAGTAAGTTAAGTTTTTTCCGAAGGTATATAAAACAACAGAAAAGAAATTACTGAAGAGATATGAGGCAGTACATTAGGCAGTGGTTGACTATCTTGCTTGGAACATGATGCTTGATCTGTAACATTCTTTTCATGCAAATTGCTAGATCATAGTCGCAGATGAAAGTAAGTTAGTATAGTGACTAATATATATACATATATAAGTGTGCATCAAGCCAAGCACACAAGCGAAAAAGCATTTCTCAAACCAAACTAGTGTGCATCAAGGACAATTAAGAGTGCAAAAAAGAAAGGAAAAAGGTCTTTACTTGTTGTCTCTGGTTGTTCTTCTTTGCTTGCGTGCTTTCGGAATTGAATTCCTTTCATCTTCTCCATGGTTATATTGTACCACTTGAACCTGTGATAAAAGAGTGCAGATCATTCAGTGATATTCTTTATTGGATCGAAATATTATGCATGATCAATAAATGGAAAATCGAGATAAACAATAACAAATTAATCAGAATGCAATATGTTCCACCATAATTAATAAAAGGATAACAAAAGATGTCAACGATTTGTTAAGATGAGTCCTTATCTAAACGTAAAGGTGAGAGTACGAATTACAAACTATCAACATATCTCTCAGAGGATCACATATGTAGTTAGCAAGCCATCAAGGTAATAACTTAATGACTTAAAAAGGGTCAGTAAAGAGATCCTGAGTTACCTTAGATAATGATGTAGAAGGATTATTGGACTCTCCAAAGTTCATGCTTGATAGATTCTCATAAAGCATATCAGTTACATCAACAACCTTCGTAAAGAGAGAAAGCAATTGTAATGCATAAGCTAGATATTTACGGTAAAGAAAAATGTATGACTTACCTCTATCCACTCTGCACAGAAATCAGAATATGGAGGTCGGTATAGCTTAACCCTTCCTTCCGCTGTGCAAACGGCCAGTAAGCACCTGAGCAGAGTTATTTGAATCACCAATTTGGGGATAGAAACTAAACAATATGAACATGTTGGAAGAAACTATATAGAGCATAATACCCGTGGTTTGGAGACATTCCTATTTCAGACCATGAGATGGATCGGGCACATGGATGTCTTTCCCGTTTCAAACTTGAATTTAAGAGTCCACCAGTCAGCAAATCTACAAACACATTATTACTTTGATGACACACATTTTCGTATAAAAATTGAAAATTTATCTGGAAATATACTGAAACACATTATTTTGCGAAGAATTTGCAGAACACAAAAGCAGAATTTTTAAAATGTGATCTGAATTTTCACAAGGAGTAGTAAAAAAAAAACCTTGTGAGGGAACAAGGCCAATCTGATAAGGCTCGGCGTTAGGGATTGTGATCAATCCACGAGGTCCAGCAGGCAATGCCGGGTTCTGAGAATTATAAATTCGTCAATACACATTTAAGAGACTAATACTTTGACCTTCAACGAAGCAAAAAAACTTACAAGGATGATGACGAGGTTTCCGGCGGCGACGGCGATCAGATTTTCCGATGACCAAGCGACGGCGTTAGGATACGATGGTGAAGTAACCAGTGAAGCTTCCTGGAACCGCGACGCCATCGAAGACTTCAAGGAATCAAGGAATCAAGTAATCATCAAATTGACGAAGAATCTCGTCCAGATGCGTTGGGAAACCAACTGAATTTTGGAGGGAAAAAAACTTGCTTTGCTATTGACAACGAACTGATGAATTTGATTCAGTATGGAAACCCTAGTTCGAATCGCAGTGACGCAGATGAGATCCTAAATACTTTTTATTTTATTTTATTTATTTTGTAAGAAATAATAAATAAAAAAGTCAACGTAAAACTATGTCGGTTAGATTTAAAGATAGGGCCCAAATATGTAAAAGCCTCAACAATTAAGGGTTTTGGAGCCGCGAGAATATTCGCCGTCGCCGATGTCGGGAAACAGTAAAACTTGAAGAAATCCTCCACAACTCCGGTCTTTTTTCCGGTGAGTCTTAAGCCACATAATTATAAAAGAAATCCTCCACGACTCGTTTTCCGTCGGCAAAAGGGCACATGATGAAGCACAGAACAGTGAAAAATCAGTGGGAATGTATACAACTTATAATCTCCCAATTGCAGTGGCCTCGAATTAATTTGTTTGGTTCTGGTATTACAGGACGGATTTAACAGTGGAAAGAAACAATGAGAATCATAGAAAACGGAACAATCTCAGGTACCTTGCCAAGCAAGGAGGCGTTTCTAGTACACTTCCCTGGTTACCCATCATCTATTTCTCGAGCCATTGAAACTCTTGGAGGAATCCAAGAAATTACAAAAGTAAATCTCTTAATTCTTCCTCAAAAGACTTTTTCTTTTGTTCCTGTTTACCTGAACTTGTCTTTTTATGCTAGTTACTAGTTATTACAGCGAATCCGTAGTCTAAATGGTGTAATAGTCTTGGTAATCAACACAAAATATTTAGATTTCGAAAACAAAAGAAAAAAAGATATTTCTTGGTGTGATTTGTACATTTATGAGTTGATGTTGGTCAGTAAACCAGCTTTTATTAAAATGCTGCAATATTTGATTCTTTTCTTGGGTAGGCTAGGGAATCAATTTCAAACAAGCTTGAGCTGCGTTTCCGGCCTGAAGATCCTTATGCACATCCTGCATTGGGAGAACAACGTCCTTGCAATGGTTTTTTGTTAAGAATTTCTAAACAGGATATCAAGAAACCTGAAAGTCAACCTGTTTCTCCCACTAGTGCTGTATGTTTAGAGGAAGCTACTCCAGCTCTATGTGCAGATATTGTAACTCATGTGTCTGAATCGTTTCACTTTGATGGTAACAACTTAGCTCTCCCGTATTTGCTTGGTTCTGACGCATCTGAAAAATTTGTCTTCTATGTGAGAGTTCACTTGATATCTTAGTGTTTCAAGATTTAATCCTTTTATTCATTCTCTAGGTATGGCTGACTATCAGCATGTTATTCCTATTCACGCGGATATTGCACAGAAGAAAAAGAGAAAGTGGATGGAGGTGGATTCCCTTGCAGGTGATTAGCTTGCAGTTATTTTTTCTTTTTCATTCTTATTCCAGATTTCTGGTTTGATCACCTAAACTATATTGGATCTATGCAGGAAACAGTGATTTGATGGGCCTGGCTGATGAAGATGTAATGATGTTATTGCCACAGTTCTTTGCACCCAAAGATATACCAGACATTGTGGCGTAAGATTACTCTGCCTTTTTCTATCTCTTTCGATTTTTTCCTTCTTATTCGGTGGAATAAACCGTTTAAGATTTAAATATATTAGTTAAAGTCGAGAGATGAAGAAAAACTAAGTTGATTGAAACGACTTCAGTTGTAGAGCCGATTTTATTTTCTTGTGTGATCACAGGTTGAAACCTCCGGCAACAACTGGTCCCAAAAAGAAAGATGATGTGGAGACTCAGAACTTTTACGAGGTAAGAAATGGAAAAATCCAAATTTTCTAAAGTAGACAAGACACAGACGGTTGGTTGCACCAAAGAGATAGAAAAAAGACTGATGAGATCAAATATGACTTTGAATTTCTAATTTTCAGTGAAAGGAAAAGCCATTATAGTTTAGCTGTAACTAATCGTCTTGTTTAGAGTCTTAGTTCACTGGTGAAGTGCTGGGATTGTCTTGATGGGTTGAAATTTATATAGTAAACCTGCATTTGGATTTCGGGTGCTAAGAAGAGGTGGATTATTCTATATGTTTGTCATGATAGTCGTTAATTCAAAAAAGTTATATCTGAATCCTGCAAATGCAAGAGTAAAAGATTTGAAGCACGTACAAACTCTCGTTCTCACTCTTAGAACAATCAAGCATACGTGTTTTGTTCTTCTCCATTTAGATATCGAAGATGACATGACAACTTTCTTATAGTTTATTTTCAGTTGCTATTTCCTACTTGATCTACGGATGCTATTTATTTTTTATGATGCAGATTGATGTTGGCCCAGTATTTGCAATTGATTTCAGCGTCAAAGATATCCTTTTTCCTATACTAGGTTTTCTTCCAATTCTTCTGACATTTTCTCACCTGGATGCCGTGAGTAGAAAGAGCCGTGTTTGTTTGGTCCATCCTTAGCTTTCATACAGATCCCAAAGAAACTAAACTGGGAAGACTTTGTTGCTCCCAGCTCCTACCACTGGCAATGGCAGGTATCAGTGTCTGCATTGTTTGAAGAACGGCCTATATGGACAAGAGAATCTGTAGTTCAGCGATTACTTGATAAAGGTCTTAAATGTACACATCATACGTTAAACAGGCAAGACAGCTTTTTTAATACAGAGTTGTTATACTGAGGTGTTTTTAGTACTACATTTATCAGCTTGGTGTGTTCTCTGTAGGTTTTTGCTCAGGGCTGCGTATTATTTCTCCGGTGGTCCATTTCTTAGGTTCTGGATTAAAAGAGGCTATGATCCACGGAAGGATCCTGAGTCACGTGTGTGAGTTCTAGCATAAGTAATTACTTTATTCTTATCGAATGGTTTGTTAAAAACTTATTGGTAATACACTCAGATGGGTGCGAAATGATTGATATTCACCTATTTTCATTGTATAACCGTGTTTCAGTTATCAGAGAATGGAATTCAGAGTTCCACCTGAATTACGGAGTTATTGCGATGCCAGTGCAACTAACAAGTAAGTTTTTCTCTATATTTCTGGTGAACTCTTCTTACATGAATCACACCATTCCTGGAGATTTATGCCTGAGTACTCTCTGCAGCATTGTAAAATAATTGTTGTAGGATTATATCATAGATATAGCATGATTGTTTGAGATATTTGCAACTGAACCATTGGATTTATGAAGGAAAAAGTCCGACTTATATGTTTTTTCTTTACTTTGCTACAGTTCAAAGCCAAGCTGGAACGACATTTGTGCTTTTAAGTTATTTCCTCTTAAATGCCAAACATTTTTGCAGTTGTTTGAACTTGATGACGAGTACGTCCAGCGAGAGATAAGAAAGCCTCCCAAGCAGTCTACATGTACTGTGAGTTCTCAGCTTAGCCTTTGTTCAGGAAGTCAATACCCATAAATCATGGTCTTTTTTCCTGTTGTGTTAAGCGTACATAGAACGTGACCATCTATGCCAATGGATAACCTTTAGCAAGTCCTCAACTTTATAAACTGATTCATTTTTTGTTTGCAGCATAGATCAGGATGGTTCTCAGAAGCCGTGCTTGATACTTTAAGACTCCGTGTAGCTGTGAGGTTTGTGTCTGTTTTCCCTGAGCCAGGTTTCGAAGATGTATTTAAATCCATTCAAGAGGAGTTTGAGCGGTCCAAGAAAATACAAATCCAGAGAGACACACTAAAACCATCTTTGGTGAAGCACCGGGAGGCAACCAAAGGTGATTTCTAACAAAATAGTGTGTTTCATCTCTTCTACTGTTTTGGGAAGTTTCGTGAGTACTTTGTGATGTTTTAGATAGACCAGCGTCTTTCCTACTGTGTTAGATAGACCGTTATGCTTTCGCATTTGTAGAAAGAATTTTATGGACTTCATCAAAATCTTAACAGAAACCAAGTGGCCTCAAAAAGGGTAAGTGAATCGACATGAAAATTTAGCTGGTCGTTCTACTTTACGGAAGTTTGTGTTAGAAGATTTCTGTAATAAGCCAAACTAATCGTGATACATATATCACGTGTTAAGCTTATTGTCGTTAGTCATTGAACATGTTTTCCTAGAAGACTATGAAGTAACAGCTATTAAATAGTAGTTTAATCCGCAGGCTCGGAAGACATAGATAAGTATAAAAGCATAAACGAAGATATTGATGCTAATGTTAATGAGGATAGAATTGATGAAAACCTGGGGGAAGAAGAAGAAGAGGAAGAGGAAGAGGAAGAGGAAGAAGAATTCGATATGGTAATATACTGTAAAGGAAATTTTTATTGTTTTCTTCATCCGCTAGGATTCATCGTTTCTATGTATTTCTTTACTTGCAGGATGCAGGGGACAATGCGATATCTCCCCTTGATTCCCATGGATGTATCCTTCAAATTTTGATCCTTTTCTTACATTGCGGAAATTTAGACCGATAAATTAATGCTGTGTTTGGATCTAACACCCTTTTGACTCGGTTTCGTTAGATTTTCCTATACGATAATAAGATCTTGATACTGAGAGCAGCTCCAGGACGTATCTTCAAGGTTTATTCGATAGTTTTCCAACTAGTGAACCTGGTTTATATGGAGACTTTGCTGTTGAGGATGGAAGTGATGGAGAGTTTCAGATATACGAACCAGAATCTGAGGGTGTGTATTCCATGGATGATGATAATGATGACCAAGAAGAAGATGATGATGATGAGTGAAGACCAATTCGAACAAACACTACAGGTACTGTTTCTTTGTCTTTATAAACACAGTAGAAAAAAACTCTTGTTTATCAGTTTGAAGATTAAAAACGCATTCTTTTAGAATTTTACAATATTGGTATATTTCATCTTGAGCATTTTGGTGTTTGAGTTATTGGTGATTATCTGCTGATTCAACCTCGTGATTGGTAACTTTCACATTCTTTTTGTTATTTCTTTTGTGATGTTTCAGGTGAAGTAGGCATTGTTCTTATGAATCTTCGTCAAGAAATGACGTCACGAAGCCGAAGTTCTATAAATTGGTTTCAAGTTACAACACAAATGTAACCTATATATTTGGATTTCCAGAAAAAGAAATTAGTTTTTAGGTTGCACATCAGTTTTTATGAAAACTAATTACAGAAAATTAATTGTTTTTTTAATCTGATAAGAACTCATTGTAACCATTATTCATGAAATAATTCTCAACAGATGGAAGATTGATACCATATTTTACCTTTGTCTTATTTTTTTCTGAGTGATTTGTTATATAAGTTAGAGGATCTATTTGACCCAAAAAAAAGTTAGAGGATTTATTTGACCAAGAGAAAGACTTAGAGGTATTATTGATCAACATATTGCTAAAAGAGGGACCGGAATTGAAAAAAGAGCAATCGCTTAGAGGGTGATTCACATAAATCGTAGGACTAAGGATAGAGAACAAACCCTAGTTTGAATTTCACGGCCGACGATATCTGTTGAGCTCCTCCGAGTATCGGTAGCTTCAGTTTAGGGTGTGCCGTAATCTTCCCCGCTTCTGTAGCGGTACCCTGGTACGGAGTCACCGACCTCCCTTTTCTCTATCTCTTTCTCTCTATCACTCTATCTATCTTTCTCTCGCTCTCTCTGTTGTTTCTTAAAATTCTGTTTCCGTTTCAGGGATTTATTAATTCGATTGTGTGGTGTTTGATTTCGTTCATTGTAATATTAAGTGTTGGGAGATTTCATTCTCCCGCATAGTTATAATGAATTTTGCTACGTTATCTTTCTTTTGTTTGATGTAGTGATCTTACTGAGCAAAGGTTTAACTTGCGTTGTAAAGTCCTCAGGAATTTCCTTGTAATGGCGATTTCGAGGTCAATTTTTGTTTATGAAAGAGTCAGTAACAGTGGAATTTTGTGATGCATGTTTGAACGGAATTATATTTTAGTAAGGAAGCTGAATCAGGTAGATGCATGAGTCTCTGTTACATGATGTCATGACACATGCTTTCTTTATGATAGATGGCAAGCGCTTGGATCATGAGCATTGCAATGGTTCATAGGGATATAGAGAGGGAATGGGAGATCAATGTGGAATCGTTTCATATTATTTTTTAATTGTTGGAGATTCTTGCTCACTTTGGAAACAAGTTTAGACTCTCCAAAAATTCATGGGACCATCTGGAGAAAAATATGTATTTCAAAATTTAAAATAGCTTTTGGAGCACATTGGAGCAAATAAGCATTTGGAGCTTGTGGAGCACTGCTCTGACCGAGGATTGCTCTCACTTGGTTTGCTTCATATACATTTTGGTCTTTCCATGTTTTTCCGTCATCATCTTCTCTAATTGCTGTGGCTAAACGAAAAGCTGTCTGAGTGGAGATTCTTTGTCTGTAGCAGTAAACTTTGGTCCTTTACTTATTCTTCCCTTTTTCTTCATATATGCAGTTACCTCTTTGCTTAGTTTTAACCTTTGTAACAATGAGTGGTCGATTTTCTCGGTCAATCTATGTTGGTAACTTGCCCGGCGACATTAGAGAACATGAAATTGAAGATCTGTTCTACAAGGTTAGATTTTATTATTGGCTTGATTCAATTAATTTGCATGACATCCTAACTCCTTTAAGAATTGTTTTTTGGATAGATTATCTCAACCGCATATCTTTGATGTTCTTGTTTGCAGTATGGCCGCATAGTGGATATTGAATTGAAGGTTCCACCTAGGCCTCCATGTTATTGCTTTGTTGAGGTAAATTCTTTGTCGTGAATTTTACAAATTCTTAACCACATCTACAAGATGTATTTTATTTAACCAAGCTTTGTTGATTGCTTTTAGTTTGAGCATTCTCGGGATGCTGAAGACGCAATCAGGGGCCGTGATGGCTATAACTTTGACGGCTGTCGCTTGAGGGTAAACAAACATTCATTACATCTTACTATTTGGCAGTAGACAGGATTGGTTTTACACTTCACATGTTCTGAACAGCAGAATCCAAAAATTTTCGTGCTGTTACCCATGACCTTTTGATGTTTCTAATCACTTTGAATGCAGGTTGAGCTTGCCCATGGTGGTCGAGGACAGTCTTCAGGTGATCGTCGTGGTGGCTACGGTGGTGGCGGCCATGGCGGTGGTGGATCTGCTCGGTTTGGCGTCTCCAGACACTCTGAATTCAGAGGCATGTGTAATCTGCTATGAGAAGTTAGTATTGATAAACATTGGTTTAATCTTCGCTTCTTCTAATTCTTATATGGCTTTTTTGCAGTCATTGTACGTGGGCTTCCATCATCTGCTTCATGGCAAGATTTGAAGGTCTGATGACGCTTAATGTTTTGCTGTAACATTTTGATTTCTACCCCCTAGTCTTTGTTTTCATATAAAACCATTATTTCAGGATCATATGCGGAAAGCTGGTGATGTGTGCTTTGCTGAGGTCACTCGAGACAGTGATGGTGCGTTATTTGCATGCCCTATTAAATACATATAATATAATCAGTGTTCAAAAAATCGCTAGGCCCTAAGCGGAGCCGTGACCTTCCGCCTAGTGCCTAGAGAGCCTAGGCGATTTTAGGCAGTGTAGTCGATTTTAAAGTAAATTATAATAAATTTATATCATATATGAGATAAAAATAATAAATAATTTGAATTACATGATTTATAAATAAAAAAGTTAACAATTTTGTTTTCAAACTTAACAAAAAACAATATCAACTATATGATAAATAATCAATGCTGTTTAAGCATTCGTTTTTTTAACATAAACTTCCGATATATTTATTTTTTTTTAAATTATTTGGAGAATTTTTTTTTTTTTTAAAAAAAACAGACCGCCTAGGCCGACTAAGCTCCGTTTAATTACCGTAAAAACCGCCTAATTATTTTGACCGCCTAATTGATCCGATTTTTGTATAATCGGAACGGTCAAGGTCCGCCTAGCGCCTAGGCCGATTTCTTAAACACTGAATATAATTAATATGGCAGTGTTTTGTTTAGGATGTTATGCTTCTGTCTTTTTCTCACAACATGACTATATGTAATAATATGATCAGGAACTTATGGTGTTGTTGACTACACCAATTTCGATGACATGAAGTATGCTGTAAGTTAACTCAGTTCTTCTCTCTTGCTGCAAACTATGATTTATATAATTTCTGATGTTCAAAAATTATGATTTCAGATACGCAAACTTGATGACACAGAGTTCAGAAACCCCTGGGCTAGAGGATATATCCGGGTACCGTTTCTTTTTGCAGGCTTTTATGGTTTGCCCTCTTTGGCCATTAAGGAAAAAGAAATTGTACATTGTGATGAAACTCTTGTTTATATGCGATATCTTTACAAGGTCAAACATAATGTTTAGTAACAAATACGCTTCTGTGCTGAAATGACTAATGAAAGGGGAGGGAAATAAACTAGATTTGAAATATAGAAAGTAAAATTCACCTATTTAGGGTTTTAGTTATCTCACGTCACTCAACATTCTACTTTGGTAGATGCTATATTCTATTCATTCCAATGCATAAAACATCTGTGACTTTTGTAATAACATTTGTGTAGGCAAGAAATCTATGCTGGCTCATTCTATGTGTTCTTCTCATTGCAGGTTAAGAAATATGAGAGCTCTCAATCGAGAAGCCCAAGTCGAAGCAGAAGCCGAAGTCGTAGCCGAGGTCGTGGCCGCAGCCGTAGCCGCAGCCGCAGCCGAAGCCGCAGCCTTAGCAGAAGCAAGAGCCCAAGGAAGGATCTGAGGTGCTAAGATTGTTTTCAATACCTATCCCCCAATTTTTACATCTTAAAACGGAGTTGTGTTTATCAATCTTTTTATTGCAGTAAATCACCAAGACGATCCCTTTCCAGATCAATATCAAAATCTAGATCTCCATCTCCGGACAGGAAGAAGAGTCCCCCTAGGCAAGTTCTCTCCCTTTTCTGTATTCTTTCCCTCACTGCCACGGTATTTTTTGTTTGTTCTTTGCGTTCTCCGATGATAAACTGTGATTTTACTATTTAGGGCAATGTCAAGATCGAAGTCCAGGTCTCTGTCGAAATCCCCTGCCAAGGTATATATATAAGTTGCATCGTAACATTGCTTACCAAGTTATTGGGTGATATGTGTCGGCAATAGACCAAATATTCCAATCTGAGATTTGTCTCTTTTTCCTCAGGTTCGCGAAGGCAGTGAGTGAACTGTTAGGCGGTAAAAATGGCCAGAAGAAAAAGATTGCGAAAATTTTCAAGTCAAAAGATCTAGTCTATTATCAGTGTTGTCTTTGCTCTTTTTGGACAAGATTGGCTTTTCTTTTGTTGTCTCTGCTTTGCTTACAAACGATCATCTTGGCACTTACTCTCTCTTTTTATGCTATGGATGTTTCCATGAACCTCAATTTACTCCTTCAGTTTCGTATGGTTCGACCTGTTCTTGTTTTTGGCCTATAAAGTCTAGATTCTCTATGAAAATACTACATATTTAACTGATCCATTTGAAGATGTCATCAGATTAATACATTGTTATCTGATGTCCAAAATCTGAGAACTATTAGCAAAGAGCAAGAAAGTGTTCATAAACACCGTAAATTTAGTCATTCGACTAATCACGATGTTAAAAGAAGCATCTCTATAAGCTTTAGATCTACATGATCTAATAAGTAGGACTGAGCACCGGCGAGTACTTGCTAATATCAAATACTTTTTGAGAAAATGGTCAATTAAATACTGAACTTTCGCGTTTTTGCCAAATAAAGATCAAACTTTTTGATTTGCCAAAAAAAGAGTAAACTTGTGTTGACCTAGCTAATTTAAAACCCATAAAAGTCAATATTGACGACAATTCAACTCTATTAAATGACGCTTATGTGTCGTTAATCCATCGTTAACAAGAGACCCGTTTAATAGAGTTAAACTTTCGTTAAGGTTGACTTTTTTGGGTTTTAAATTAGTTAGGTCAACACAAGTTCACTCTTTTTTTGGCAAATCAAAAAGTTCTATCTTTTTTTGGCAATAACGCGAAAGTTCGGTATTTAATTGACCATTTTCTCAATACTTTTTCCAAATACTTTTTTCAATCAAAATTTAAATTAGTCTAATTATTGACTTTAACATATAATTATTTTGAAAGATTAACAATTTATTTTTTGGGTCGACAATCTATATCCCCTCAGAAGTATTGTATAACACTATTTCCATACGGAATTATACCCTCTTTAAATTTCCCCCTCCATAGAAGTTTAAAAACATATTTCCTTCTTTCCAGAAGTTGAAAACTTATTTCTACATGAAAATATGCCCTCTTTTAATTTTCCCTCCACAAAGGTTCAAAAAATATTTCTCCCTCCACATAAATTGAAAACATATTTCCCCTCAAATATTGTACCCAATTCAAAAAAAAGGGTTGATTTTTTTCTATTCATGGTATCCGAATTAGTTTACATCAAGCGCATCTTGTTTAGTTTCGGTTTAATCAATTTGAACCATGGTACAATATCTGGTGGAAAATATGTTTTCAACTTATATTAAAACCAATAACACATGATTTTAAATAGGATTTGAAAATCAATGCCGGAATAACAAATGATTTTACAACGATTTAGAAATCCATTAAAATACAACCTTGAATAAAGATCCCTTAGAATGGGGTCGGAGATGCTCTTAGCATTTATAAACAAAAAGTCAATAGGTCAATAAGAAAAAAAGTAAAACATAAAAGTAAAACTAAATGGATAGAATTCAGATATCAGAAAGCAATAACTACGAGACAACTTAGTCGACTTCTTCAATCTTGTGGCCAACACCACCTGAGGCAAGAAGAGCTTCATCTTTCCCCATTCCAGCAGCGCCAAGAGCACCACCAGCTCATCAATAATAGATTTTAGCGATGATCGGATTACTTATACTTTCCAATTCCCTTATCTTGTCTTCAAACTCGTCCTCTTCAGCCAATTGGTTACCATCAAGCCATTGGATCGCTCCCTCAATGGAGTCATCAATCTTCTTCTTGTCTCTAGATCGAAGCTTCTTACCAATCTTCTCATCACGGATTGTGTTTCTCATATTGTAAGCGTAGTTCTCAAGATTGTTTTTGGCTTCAACCTTCTTCTTGTTCCCCTCGTCTTCAGACTTGTACTTCTCAGCCTCACGAACCATCTTCTTAATCTCTTCCTTAGAAAGACGACCGTTGTCGTTGGTGATGGTAATCTTGTTCTTCTGTCCTGTGGTCTTGTCCTCGGCAGAGACGTTAAAAATACCATTGGCGTCAATGTCGAAGCTCACAGTGATCTGAGGTACACCACGTGGAGCCGGAGGGATATCAGAGAGCTCAAGTTTACCGAGAAGGTTGTTGTCCTTGGTACTTTCTCCCTCACCTTCGTACACTTGGATCAACAAACTGGACTGGTTGTTTGCATAAGTGGAGAAGACTTTTTCCTTTTTGGTGGGAATGCTTGTGTTTCTCGGGATCAAAGTGGTCATGACACCACCAGCGGTTTCAAGACCGAGGGAGAGAGGAGTGACATCGAGCAATAGAAGATCTTGGACCTTCTCGTTTCCTTCACCAGATAGAATCGCAGCCTGAACAGCTGCTCCGTAGGCAACAGCCTCATCAGGGTTAATAGACTTGCATAGCTCTTTGCCATTGAAGAATTCTTGGAGTAGCTCTTGAACTTTGGGGATACGGGTAGAACCGCCAACAAGGACAACATCATGAACTGAGTTCTTGTTCATCTTAGCATCACGTAGACACTTCTCAACAGGCTCCATACATTTCTTAAAGAAACCCTTGTTGAGCTCTTCAAATCTAGCACGGGTGATGGTCGAGTTGAAGTCGATACCCTCGTAGAGAGAGTCAACCTTGATAGGCGTTTGCTTGGTGGAAGAAAGAGTCCTCTTTGCTATCTCGCAAGCAGTTCTCAACCTCCTGAGACCTCTCGGGTTACCACTAATATCCTTCTTTTTCTTTCTCTTAAACTCTTGTACAAAATGATTAACCATTGTGTTGTCAACATCTTCACCACCAAGAAGAGTGTCTCCAGCTGTTGCCTTTACCTCGAAGATACCTTCTTCGATGGTAAGAAGAGAGACATCAAGAGTACCACCACCAAGATCAAAGATCAACACGTTTTGCTCTCCAACACTGCTTGCTTTCTTGTCAAGACCATAGGCAATAGCAGCTGCAGTTGGCTCGCTCATGATTCGCAAAACATTCAAACCAGCGATCACACCAGCATCCTTTGTGGCTTGACGCTGAGAGTCATTAAAGTAAGACGGAACAGTGATCACAACGTTCTTAACAGTAGAGCCAAGGTAAGCTTCTGCAATCTCACGCATCTTAATGAGAACCATGGATGAGATTTCTTCCGCGGCAAATTGTTTCTCTTCACCTTTGTAGTCAACGACGATCATTGGTTTGTCAGAAGATCCGGGGATGGTTTTGAAAGGCCAGAACTTCATGTCACTTTGGACAGATTTGTCACTGAACCTACGACCAATCAACCTCTTTGCATCTGTCACAGTGAAGAAACCAGTGTTTAGTCAAATAAAAAATAAGAGATTATGATAAATACCCTTATAAAATTTAAAATCTATACTATTTTTTAAATTGTCGAACTATATTTCATATTTTTTAACTTGTTTTTCTTTTCTAGTGACTTTTTTTTTGTCGCAATTGAATCGATAATGTCTGAACTATTAGTTGGGGCATGTAAGACTCCAAACTAAGAAGAGTTCAGCCTAGTGATTTATTATAAACACTCGAATATAATTTAGAAGGTAAACTAATGAAAATCAATTATAACAACATAATCTTGCAGGTAATTTCTCAAATTAGACTACTTAAAACAAACCCTGACCGCATGCAATAACGATTTTGCTCTATAGTTCAACCTCAGCAAAAAAATACAGAGAATATGAACATTTGGCTTAGCAAAAAAAAAAGTATGAACAGTTCAAACGTCAAGATATGAGTATCGTGCAAAGAGGTAAAATCTGAATAATCATAAGGATCATCCAAAAAAATCCAAAAGAAAAGAGACTAACGCACTCAAACCACCAGAACAAGAAGATAGACAAAAGATAAGTAACATACTGAAAACTGTGTTAACCGCGTTCATGGCGACTTGGTTCCTAGCAGCATCACCTATCAACCTCTCGGTGTCAGTGAAGGCGACGCAAGACGGCGTTATTCTGTTACCTTGTTCATTAGCAATGATCTCAACACGGTTGTGTTGCCAAACTCCGACGCAAGAGTTAGTAGTTCCGAGATCGATACCGATCGCTGGACCTTCTCCTTTACCGGCCATTATCACACTAACAGAGAAAAAAGCTTTAAGCTAATAAGAAGAAACGAAAAAGATTTGAAGCAGATGAGATAACAAGACTCAGCTAGTTCTTTCTACTTATAAAGAGCGTCAAAGTCTTACTATCTTATTATATAAAGGATTGAGACTTATGTTTCGAAAATGTTCGATTATGTACTTCTGATTGTTGGATAAGATTGAGTTGATCCAACGGTTCTTAAGTTTTTTTGGTCAATTAATAGTCCTTGTTATATTACAAAATAATCAATCAAGTGGCACAAAATTTACATACAAACAAGACTGATTTATTAGTCATTTATTAATCAATAATATTAAGGGAAATTGGCATTAACGGCTAAATTTTGGCATAAAATAAAGAATATGGTCACTCTAATACCCAAATTCAATTGATGACTATAAGCATAGAATTTTACTATTTTGTCCTTTATGTAACTAACACACCTAACTAAAATAGTCTTAACTATATCAACTAACTGACTGATCCATTTCGTTGCTCGGTTTGGGAGGCGAAAAAGTCTTGCTGTCTACAGTGAAAACGCATGCCCTACACATAGCTTTTTCATATACACAGTAAAAACTCAAATCAATAACATAACCACCACTTAATTAAAATTCAAATTTTAAACAAAGTCCATAAATGGACTATATCATCAGACCCAACTCAGACCTGTAAAAACCTGATACAATTTCTAAAAAATGTCTGGAGATGACGATAGTTCCTTAAGCTGGGGAAGCACTCGCGCATGGGTATTTACTTTTCTTTTTTATGTATGCTCGTTATAGTATTTAAGTTGATATATATATTATATATATGTATTATTTCTATAAGTAGTAGTATCTATGTTCTATGCAAGAGTAGTCTTAAGAGTTGTTCTATATATATTGCAGGAGGATGATGTTGATAACGCCAGAATCGTTGTTGGTGAATGGGTCAAGGTAGCCGACGGTGGATGGTACTTTGATTCGTACGAGTGGGGGACAGAAAACTATGTCTACCTATTTGATGGCCTCACGCTATCTGGATTGGCAGAGTTAGTGACTAACAAATTAGGAAGCAGAGAAGATGATTTACCAATCATACTCACTTACCAGTTTCCAGAATGGTTGTCATTTGATAAGGGTGAAGGTGCAGAACCGACATCAATTACTGAGGATGTGGACGTTGAGATATACATTCGGATGCGCCGTGATGTGGAAGAAGTCAATTTGTTCGTTACTATGGGTGATCAACCCCAAATGATAGTTAACACTCCACACCGGAAAACTCAAACTCCTTATGTTATTCCAAACCCCAATAATTTTGTATCTGGGGACCAAGCTGATGATTCATTAGGTGATACAGAGGATGATGTTAACGACGACGCTATTTTGACATCCCAAATTCCAAATGAAGCAATCGAATCTTTGTTGGCAAGTATCCCTGCCATAGAGAATCTCCCTAGATACGAGTATGTGATTGGATGTAGAAGTACTACACACAATAGACCTCCTTATAGAGGTAGTATAACTACACCTGCAGAACCGAACGCCAATAACGTCATTGTGGCCATACCGGTGGTTGCTGATAAGGGCAACGACATTCAAGCGAGTCGACGCCATAGTAAACATCCTGTGTCAAGATACATGTTAGGTGAATCTTCACGTAAACGTTTGGAGTTCTCAGATTCAAGTAGCGATGATGAAACAACAGAAAGTGACGATTTAGAGGAGCGTAAGAGTTGCCATAATTCTATTTTCTCTTAGAGGTCCCTTGTCTCGCTTGATGAAATTGTTAATGATAATAGCTCTGACCCGACCTTGTTTTGCATTGTCAACAGTGAGAACGATGAGTCTTGAGAATGGTTCTTGGAAAAGCTAAAGGAGTTTTTCGAAGACTCATCCGATGTTACCTTCATATCAGTCCTACACAATAGCATATACACTGCATTGGAAAAGGTAGAAACAAACTTTTGATATGGATATATTGACAGTAATATATGAATAACATGATATATTATATAGTATGTCTGTATGCTATTTTTATATTCCTTTCGTATTTGGCAGGTTTACCCATCTGTTCGGTATGGTGCATGTATTGTCCGTCTATGGAAAAACATTCGGTCAAGGTTTAGGCCTAGGCATGTTGCAAATCTTGTGTCAAAAGCTGCGAGGGCGTACACACTATCGGGCTTTAATAAGATATTTCTTGAAATTCAAAATATTAGCCTTGAATGCGCTGCATACCTGGTTGACATTGGTAAGTAATTCAAAATAGTCTTCCAATTTGTACTAGCATATTAATATTGATTCATGTATGTAGATATTCTTCGCGTAGTATATCTATTTACATGGATAGTACATGACACATAGTAATGTTGTATAGGTATAAAAAGACTATGTTATACTTTAATGATGATATGTACTTTGTAGGCTTTCCTCATTGGACTAGAAGCCATTTTGAAGGTCGAAGATTCAACATAATGGATAGTAACATTGTAGAATCATGGAATGCTATGTTGATGGAATTGGCAAGTATTATGCAATGGATCTCATGCAGACAACTAAGTTATATATTAGTATTTTCGTACGCCGTTGATGCATCATATCCGGAAAATGCAAGGTATATTCATAAGCCATGCAATATACCTTCGTGTTTTTTTTGGATTTGATAGCATGTCTATGTATATATAACAAATGGGCGTACTATATATTTCGTGTAATGCCCTATGTAGCCTCCTTTTGATATAGTTAAATGAAGCCCCCCTTGTTGGCAAATATTTATTCTCCCTTACACTATGATACTTGATGCACTTACCGGACTTCAATTTGGTATGTCCAATAAAAATGGTCGGTGTTAAAAATGATAAGGTAATATATATAACATATATATCACATAGTATTACTGCACAAAGCAGTATATTGTACGGAGTTTTAAGATTTTCAAAATATTTAATAAAACAAGCATAGCGAGAGGTGTCAATAGAATAACAAATCACACACCAAGTAAAACATCATATAGTATTGAATCCTACAATGAAACCTATACATTAGTCATAAGCATTCGTTTTGTTTACTAAAATATATCATATTAGTTAACTACTAAGCGACAAATGTTTATTTCGAAAGTGCTTGGGGATTGAACGATGCGAATGTCTCAATGGCATAATTTTGCAAAGCAACTGCTAGGTCGTCATTGTCCACATGTCGACATTGGCGAATATCTCCTATCGCGTGCTGTTCCAGAAGAACCAAAGCGGAAATTCCAACTAAACCTGTCACATATATATAATGAGATATACGCAAACACTTATTGAATTCTTCAACTATATATAGAATTACCATGTTAGTTGTTATCTAGTTTGTTTATATAAAATAGAGGTTATATGTTAACGGACATTAGAGTGGGAATCAATTTTACCTTGCAGGAGTTGTGATGCTCTTAGTTCTGCTTGGTTAAAGTTGAACGGAGTAAGCGGCTCATGTGAAACAACACCTGCTACCCCATATTTTCTTATCATGTATGGCAACATGACAGACATCGGCTTGACCACTTTCTTCATCTTCTTCTCACTGATCAGGTTTTCATGAGAATCAAGAATTGTTATTCTCCTCTCTTTCAGATCAATCACTAAGCCTACCCAGTGTTGGTACTCAACCAGAAATAGACTGTATAGTATGTCCACATCATGAAACCACTTGGGTCGACTGAGAAGAGGTACACGAAGTGCGGGAGAGAAAACATAATTTTCTCGCTTCTTCTCTTGGATGAAATTAGGATGATGGCGAGTAAGCTCAATAAGGAAGCTAAGCACCAAAAAATCATAGCGACATCCTTCCAACTTATCTCGCCGAAATTGAAGGAACTTGATCAATGCAGTTGCTCCCTAGATAAAACAAATCAGTGTGTATTGTATATATATATAAGTTGTTAAAATTACTAGAGAGCTAACGCATTACCAGGGCATCCAGTAGGTGTTTACCCTCCATAACCTCAATGAAACTTGTATTTGGGAGTTTAATTCCATCAATTACCCAAAGCCTATAACACAATTCACCAATAAGTTATGGACTCATAGAAATAAAATAATTGCATTACATGGAAAATGCACAACAAAAATGCAAACCTTTCTGCCTCTCTCAGAAAACGAAACGATTTGTTGAGGATCAGTACCAATAAATGGATCAAATCCCCCCACCAGTGGACGCCGACTTGCTGAGCGTTTCTTTTGTAAAGCTTCGTGAATTTCATAAACTTTGGCCCCCATTGTTGGGGTGTACTTTAATGGACTATGTCTTTCTCTCAAGCCAATCCGACGCACGGTCTCCTGTTCTACCGGTTTTAAAGCCTTCTTATGATGGGTCTAACAGAGATCCAAAAATCATCAAAGTATACGGTGTAACAACATGTAAACATATATATATATATATGATATATTGTGTATACATACTATATAGAAAATGTATACTATATAAATCACTTACATTCTTTTCCTCTTGCGTAAGTCCACGCGAAAACTTCGGGGCTTCGATCTTGTCGATGCGAGATTGAATAACAATGTTGGTGTCGCTTGGATGTTGTGGATTGCTCTCTTCCTATGAATATAAAAGCTTATGAATCAATATTGATTGCACACATACACATACAGTGGATTATTAGATATGATCCATACAATGTAGTACCTTGTGAACACCAGTGGTGGCATGAGTTGCAGCTGGTTGTTCAACAACCACATGAGTCGTTGAGACTGCGAAATCTTTACATGTGTCCGAAGGGTTAATAGCCGTAAATAAACATACTATATAATTTATTATCAATATTTGAATATTGATTTATTAGCATTTAATACGACATGGTGCCATACCTCTGTTCCCAGCGGAAGACACAGTTGTAGAAGGTTGTTCAGGGACAACGTTAGGTGTACTTGATGACTCCTTAGCCGGCTACATGTCAAAGTGAATTCAGCATTAGTTTCTATTTTTTTATTTTGCCAATAGTAATATCATATTACATAGTATTATTATACCTCTTCATCGACAGCGTCGCACCTTGTAGAATGCTCGACAGAGACATCCGCCGGCGTACCCGATGATTCCTGAGTCTGTTATTGAGCATGATGAAGTAAACAATAAAATCACCATCTATACATTTGCACACATCAAAAGCATTTATTATCATGTATGGATGGGTGCTAAATTATACAGTATTATATCGTTGACTGCATAGTAAAGACAAATACAACATATAAAAATTGCATATGAAGATATTCTATATGATGCATCTATACCCTATAGGGTGCCATATACCTCTGTTCCAGTAGAAGACACAATGGTAGAAGGTTGTTCAGGGGCAGCGTTAGGTGTACTTGATGACTCCTTAGCCGATGTAGAACTATTACATATCATGATTCATGCTCGGAATTTAAAATATTGTTTTTAGGTTAACTGGCTCTTGTTTACATGATGTGGAGTCCTCAGTAGATATAGTGTTGAATATCTTAGTCCTTACAAATTTAGATATTTACCATGATATGTGAGTGTTCTATAAAATTTTATATCCATGAGATTTATCGGTTTTGTCCGGATTAAGAAAAAGAAAAATCTTATTATAAAATACATTTTTTGTCGTCAACATGAAGTCTTGTTATGTAAAGGTCTGACCGTCAAAGTCTTATTATAGTATAAAGGTCTGAAAATTGTTCGAAAAAGGTCTTATTATTAAAACCGAAAAAAAGGTTTTTTATATAATTGTCTAGACTTGTTGGAAAAAAGCTTTTTTGGTAAACCAAAAGTCCTTGTTATATTAAAAAAATAATCAATCAAGTGGAACAAAATTTGGTAAACCAAAAGTCCTTGTTATATTGTAAGAGTTGTTCACACCTAATGTTGTCACTGAGAAATGTGAAGTTGGGCTCTCTCCTGTGGTGATGACACATCAGCATAACTCTTAATTTCAACAACCAATCAAAAAATTAGATTAATAAAAATCATCAATACATAAAAATTTACAAACGCTAATAACCATGATACATCAAGTCATCGCTTCAGCTTCTTCCTTTTCGCTTCTTCATTCTTCTATCACTTCTGTTCTCTATCAACGAAGGTGAAAGTTGGGAGACGCCGAGATGCGTGAAGGTAATTCTAATTTGTGTTTCTTGGATGCTTTGTTTCAATGATAATTTGGCTGTAATTGATTTCTCTTTCTCACTTTTAAAAAGTTTCGAGTAGATTGGCTGATTTGTAATTGGATCTCTTTGATTTGATCATTGTCACTTACCTTAGCTTTGCTTTCTAAATTAGGTTGTCATCATTTAGAGAACCTCAAAACGTTTATTACTTCATCGATTCCGATAGAGTGACTAGTTCCACTACAAGAAATATGCGCATTTTTAGCTCAGGATATAGAAGATTCAAAAGGCACCAATCCATACATATTTCACATCCAAAACATTACAAGTTCCTAATTAAGTCTGATCCATATCATCATTATGCAACAAAAGACACATTACATTACTAATATCTTACTAGATGAGTTCAATAGACAATGACTTTGTCCTCTGGCCATGCTACAACCATACCTAGTGCATCTGCCATGTACTCGATTTCAGAACAAGGCCTCCAAACTGGCATCTTTGACCTTCACCACATCCACCCAAACCTTAACTGCATCTGTCCAAGTGGAACAAAATGAACTTTTAGTTCTGGATCATTTGATGCCCATTGTCCTTCTGCAACAACCCTCTTTTTCCCACTAATATCCATGAGTTTACACTTTTGAATTCCTTCTTGCCTCTTACGCTGCACAAATATAGAAGTTATTATCAAAACTGACCCACCAAAACCAAAAACATATTAAAGCAAGTAAATATTTGACCGGAGATCTGTGCACGGGTGATGATGGTAATAGCTTCCTCGACTTCTTGACAGGTGCTGGTGGAGTACCTGCTGGTTTCTCGAGTGCAGATGCTGTACAATCCCTCTGCTCAGTTTCAATTGGAGAATGTATGCTCTCATGTGCCTTGGACTGTGTACTTTCATGTGCCTTTGACTGTGTACTTTCATGTGCAGATTGTGGTGTTTCAAAAACCACACTTGTTGCTGGCCACGCTACAAAGGACTTGAGACAGTCCTCAATGGTGCTAACCTCTATAGTAGGCCTCCAAAGAAAAGTCTCAGGTTCTAGCACTGCATCTACAAAGACTTTAACTGCATTTTGTCCAAGAGGAAGTCCATTTCCGAAAAAGACGCTATAATATTATGCTATCAATGCCCATATTTCTTGTAGTGTTCTATTTGTTTCCATGGTTTCTATTTTTTTGTCATGGGGAAAAATTGTAGGTCGTTCTACCTCACATAACTCTTAGAAAGTTCCATTCTAATGAAGTATTTACATTTTATATAAAAAAATGTGATCTAGAATAAAATATGTGATATCATTCAAATAAGATTGGCACAATCTAATATTAATTTAGATTACTTAAAATACAATCATGTAAATTATAAAGAGATAAAGTGAAATCAAACTTTTGGGAGATGGTTAGTTGGTCCTTCTCGGAGACTTTGGTTAGGTGGTCCTTCTCGGAGACTTTGGTTCTTCTGTTTTTCCATGGCTGCTCTAAACCCTAGAAACCCAAACTTCACCGTAGGACAAAAGCCTTAACAGCAATATTGGCCCTATTTAATTAGGCTTTCCAAAAGAAAAAAAATGGGGAAGATAAGACAAAACAAAGTTACTTTGTAAAAGAAATAATCAGTTTAAGATATTGTCAAGTAACTCTCTGCACTCTAATCCACCAGCTATCTTCTTTTGAGCCACCGATTATATTTTGGCTATACAAATTATATTTCTGATTAACTTAACAGTGTACTACTTCTTAGAAATGTGAACATATATAGTGACCATTTTTAATAGACAGTTAGATATGAGGATATGAACTGAATACTATATATATAGTTAAATTACAATGAACTTCCGACATACTTATGACAGATTTGTGATGAAAAGCTTAAACTATAGAAAAACAAAATATAAGAGTTTTTTTCTTCTAATTTCTAAGTTTGGGTCAAAATCTTAATCTCCTGTTTCCTGAAGCTAACCTTTTGTCTATTCCTTTTGGGAATACCCTTCCTTGCCATGGAAAACTATTAGACCAAGAGTTATTTGGTATATAAGATAGCAAAAAGTTTCGATGTAACTGATGTAAAGCATGGACATGAAGCTCAAGGTACATAAAGGCAAATATAACATTATATAATAACTGAAGAATGGGAAAACTAGATAAACGAAATGACTGTATAAAAGTTAACAATATTATGAAAACTTAACAGGCAAATAAGTTATGATATGAAATTCAAATAAGTTCTGAACAATGGGAAAACTAAATGATAAAGGACACAGAAGTTCTGATAGGAAATATAAAAAAAGAACCTTATTCACACAATAAGGTTCACATTCTCAACATGGTTGATAAAGGTGTAAATCTGTTGACCTTGAAGAAGTCCAATCCCTTGGATTTCAACTCTTTTGACAGAGTTATTCTTCATATTCAAGAGAAAGATGCAGAAAGGGTTGGAGAAGCTGCTTGGAGAAAACACGATTTCACTTGTACCAATCATCCCAACAACGCAGAGTCGAGTCTTCTCAACAAGCTCTTTCCACAAAGACGGAAATTCGTATAAATATCTTGACCATTTATACTCTTCACTATCTTCCAAAACCAACAACTCCAACATTTTGGATGTTCCAGTGAAATAATATCCTTCTTTGCGATGAATTACTCCTAGTTGGTTCTTGTAATTTACCAAAGTTGAAGGAGAACCCAAATCCTCAGGAGATTCGTAAATCATAAAGTTGAACTTCTCAGACCTAACATCAAAGCAAACTATCATAGCTTTTCTAGACTCAGTCTCGATTGCTAAGTAATATAAAACACCGTTTATGCAGATCTCTTGGTCTTGAGGGTAATGGGGGACAGAACATTCAATCATTCTCCATTTCAGGTCGCTTGTTCCAAGCGTGAGAACTTGATGCTCTGTGGCTATATACAAATGAGGCCTTACAGAAACTGTCATGCACAAAACCTTGTGTTGTTTTCCCATTGGATCATACCCAATATAGGTTATAACCCGAACCCTCCTGGTTCTCACTTTGGGTAAAGTTCTGGATTGTCCAGTGCTAGGATTACAAATCATTATCCTTGGATCCTTCTTTACACTTGAAATCCACTCATGTTTCGTACACAGCATTCCACATACGGGAACACAAATTTCAAAGGCATATCTATCTCTAGGGACATCCATATGCTTATCAACAACAATAAGAGACGAGTTGTGGTCTGAAATCAGACACTGCGGAAATGAGAAGAAGGACCACTTACCTTCAGTTTGGAAAGTGATAAGGAGACGCGGCCGAGCAGAAGACATGGTGAGGAACCTATTGGTGAAGTTAGGATCTCGAAGGAGAGAAGCCCATTGCCTTGACACGCAACGAAACCTTGCGATGGATTTCGCAGGCAATCTCAAGAGTATTTCAACGATGAGATCGAATGGGAACGTACTCGAGTTTTCGCCTAATCCATTCATTGAGGATATAGTTAGTCGAACCTCTTCGTTGGAGATGTGTGTCTTTAGTTTTTTCATGGTGGACATATTTGCATGAACATGAAAGAAAGTTTGAGAAACACAATTGCCACCTTATGGTTTATGTTCTTGATCCACAACTTTTAGAACAAAATCCTTACACATCCACTCATACACTGCCACCTATAATACATCCACTCATAAACTGCTACCTAATTATGGTTTATATTTGACCTTAGTCTTATCTTTTAAATCTTTTTTTTTCCTTATATATGTATACATATATGGCAGTGGGATACTAATTAGTTATTTTTATATATATACTATATTATTACCTACCTTATATGTTTTATTTTTAACCATATATATATATATATTAAATATTGATTTATTTATCTCATCTTTGTTATCACATTTATTTCATTTTGGTCTCTTTAATGTTTATCTGCTAAATGGTTAATGGAATGACAAAACCCTAGGCTAGTTAGTAGTTTTAGTACTAACAAATAAACATAAATAGAGTAATAATTTGAAAGACTCAGATCTAGCTTTAGATCTAGTAGGTCTCTCAATTTGTCCAACCAGATCTAATTCTAGATCTGAGTCTTTCAAATTATTATTCTATTTATGTTTATTTGTTAGTACAAAACTATAACTAGCCTGCTGTTTAATTAGTTTCATCTTGTTCCTTTTGTCTGATGGTGTCTTGACGGATTGCTAGCCATATATTGAGAATTCTAGACATTGTCTTTCGGTAAAAATTCTTGACAACAGCCAATTCTATTGAAAATGAGGTTAGTCTTTAGTTGAGAATGCCGTATGTTTTAAATGTTTTTCTTATTGACAATGACATTTTGTGCATTCTCTTTAATTATTGTGTTATAAATATATGGTGCATTGATATATACTGTATATATAAAGAAAAAAGTACACTTAAAACTCATGATTAGTCATGAGAATGGAATAAAAAAACTGTATCTAGTAAAACACTAGCTAGATTGAGTCACCTAAACATAAAGAGATTGCTCTTTGGAACCAAAAAAATGCTTAAAATGATACATTTAGGCTTAAAACACTAGCTTCTTAGTCAAACGGCCGGATACAAAATCATCACACTCTCTTCCTCACCTCCTCCTAAAGATTGAAACATATCACAGAAAGAAAAACAAATTAAACCAATAATTTGAAATATTGATCACGAATAGTAATTACTACTATTATTAGCATAATTTAGTTAAAAGAGTTGAAGGAGAGAAGAATAAAACAAATACCCTCTTTTTCTATTCAGCTGCTAGGCAGCTTGAATGGCTTCTCTAGCTGCAAAGGTAAAAGATGAAACGACCATGTGGGAGAAGTGGCAGAGCTACCAGCATCATCGTTTATGATAAGATAGATCATCGATGTTCTTATATTGATAAAGCTTAGCAAGGAGACTATGTATAGGCTAGTAGGACTCAGTGTACAAATTGGCTGTTTTAGTTCATCAAATTGAGTTCAAACAGGAAAACTTTCAGCTTCTATTTATATGTGTACAAGTTAACTTGTACGTGTAACTTGTGATTTAGTTGATTCAGCTAATGGATCTGACATCAAGGATTCGACACCTTCCCACTATAGGTGGAAGATTAAAAAGAATTTTAAGAAGTGAGTTTTGAGATATGGATCAAGTTTTGTCGATCCAGTTGTTGATAAAAAAAAAAACAAAGTGGCTTGCTCATAAAGAGGATCTTTGGCATCATCTAAACCCCACAAGTCAATAGTTTTAGTTCTTCCGTCGATTGGACAATATGCATATCAAACAGTACACCTACTAATATCAACTTCAGCAGCAAAATGACTTTGGAGATCTTGTGGTAAGCCACACTTTCCATGGCCCATAATATGCTTTTAAATTTGATATTCATCAGTTTAATACACAGTTTCCCATAGTTTGATTACAGAAGTGGAAAATATGGTTTATACTCTTAGAATATTGATGAGAAGAAGAAACATAAATTGAATATTACTGAAATATGAACTTTGTATTTATATGAAAGTTGTTTTTATTATTGAAATCACTCAACGTTAATTACATAAGTTATGATTGTTTATAGAGGAACAGCCACGAATTAGATAATCTTGGGTAGATCTTCTAGATCTAGGGTTGTCAAAGTTTGGTCTGGGTTGGTGAGACAGTGAATCGTTTCCGTTGTAGTGAAGCTTTGGCTTCTTCTTGCGACGAATTCAGGTTGGTCTGTCTCAGTTTGGCCTCTTCTAGTTTCTTTGACGGTTCAATCTCTATATGTTTCTTTTGGATTGAGGTTAGAGTTATGAGTCTGGTAGATTTGTTGTAGGTTGTTTTCGATTTATAGGTTAAAATAATGGTTTCTAGCTCTTCCTCTATGTTGTGTCTTGTCGCACTTGGTGTTGGATTTGGTCTGGCGTATATGAGTTTGTCACTCGGATGGTATAGGTTGTTGCTGAGGCATCTACTATCCCTTCTTTGAAGTCTCATTGGGATTTTGTTTTTGGGTTTAAGACGAAGCAGTGAGTTCGATTTTCAATTCTTCTCTTGGGAGGAGGTGACCAATCTTTCGTATGTAGATGGCTGAGTTTGGTTCACGAGGGTCTGCGTGTAAGAGTTGTTGATCTTCTTTGGCGTATCTCATGTATGCTTTTGAGCCTTATGTTCCTCTTGTGCGTCGACCGAGTAGTTGTGATGGTTTGGTTTTGTGTTATGTTCATCGTTAGGTCCTGCTTTCGTTTCTGCTGGTGTTGTTTTTGGTTGTGTTCGGTTTAGCTCCTTCTTCGGGCTTTCAGATGTTCTGGAGGCAGTCTAATAGTTGGGTTCTTTCCAAACCTTCCTCTTGGCTCAGTTCTAGTGTTTCGTGTTACTTTGGAAATGGTTGTGGAAGTTGTTTGGTTTAACAAATCATATGTTTAGTGCTTAGGATCCATTATTTTTAGGTTTTTGGCTTCCATTATGTGGGCTTTTGTTTTCGGTTCTTGGCTGTATACGTTAGCAGTTTTAGGTGTTCGGCTTTGTGATCTTTCTTGTTGGTACCAGGCTTTGTATCTTTTCAATAGCTTGTGTTTGTTTAATATAATATATGATGAAAGAAAAAAACTGAAGAAGAAACAATTAGATATATATATATATATATATTGTTAATACTTCCATTGTAAAAGGGATGCACTGTATGGTTTCGTTTTGCGGTTCTTCTCCTTGCAGAAGGTGGCTCATCTGTAGCAGTAGATGGCTAAAGCCGAGTTCGATGGGTCCGTGTTAAGTTATGCTGAACCTTTAGTCCGGATCTTCAAACTTTTCTCTTTGTGCCTCGGTCTCTTCGGTTGTTCTCGGCTTGGAGTGGTATATCTATAGAGTTGTTTGTTTGAGATCGGTTCTCCCTCTGCTTATGCGTCTCTTCCTGTCCAACTCTGCTCTCTTGTTTGTCGCCGATCTAATATCTAACTTATGTATGGTTCAGTCTGTGACTTCTGCAATTTTGGCACCAACCTGTTTTTTGGGATTTCTCGCGGTCAGTTATGGTTCCGGGTTTTGGTAAGATTTTGGAGTTTTATGTGCTTAACCTCGTGATTGTTTATCTATGGTTTCCTATCTAGATTTCCGTTGTATGGGCTTATGGTTTTCTTCGTTTGGGTGTAGTATCCGGGGATTTCTAGTTTTTCCGTCGGCTTAAGTATTCTATTTTTGTATTCCATGTACGTATTCTACCTTTGTATTCTTGTTTTGCTTAATAAGATATGATCTTCTAGAGAAGAAAAAAAAAGGATGCACTGTAATGAGGAGAAAATTGTAAAAGTTTATAAAATTTCCGACAAAATTTTGGCATTCAAAAGCCTTTTGGCGGTCACATTCTTTAAAACAGTTTACAGATTTTTTACAACTAATTTTTGATAGATTTCTAATGGATTTCTGATAAATAAAATTTATAATTTATAATTGATGAACTTCGATGGATTTTTGATGAAAATGTTAAAATATAGAAAAACAAACTATATAAGAGATCAATTTAAACTTAAAGTAACAAAAAACTTAGAACAAATATTGATCCCAATGTGATTAATGTAAAGCATGGACACACTAACCAGAGAATTAAGTTCAAGGTACATAGACATAACAATAACAACTTAACAAAGGAATGTATAAAAGTCCACCACATAATGAAAACTTAAGAGGCAAATAAGTTCTAACATGAAATACAAATAAAGAACCTTATTCACATAATAAGGCTCACATTCTCGACATGGTTTATAAAGGTGTAAACTTTTTTACCTTGGAGAGGTCCAGTCCCTTGGATTTCAACTCTTTTGATAAAGTTCTTCTCCATATTCAAGTGAAAAACGCAGAAAGGGTTGGACACAGAACGTGGAGAAAATACGATTTCACTTGTACCAATCATCCCAACAAAGCAAAGTTGAGTCTTCCCAACAAGCTCTTTCCACAACGACGGCAATTCGTAAACAAACCTTGACCATTTATCCTCTTCAATATCTTCCATAATCCACAACTCAAACCCTGTAGATGTTCCACTGATATAATATCCTCGTTTGTGATAAATTACTCCTAGTTTGTTCTTGTAATTTATCAATATTAAACTGTGTGGAGAACGTATATCCACCGGAGTTTTGTTAACAATGAAGTTGAACTTCTCTGATCTAACATCAAAGCAAACTATCATACCTTCTCTAGACCCAAACTTGAAAGCCAAGTAATATAAAACTCCGTTGATGCAGATCTCTTGCTCTTGAGGGTAATGGGGGACAGAACATTCAATCATTCTCCATTTCAGGTCGCTTGTTCCTAGCGTGAGAACTTGATGATCTTCGGCTTTATACAAATGGGGCATTACAAAAACTGTCATGCACAATACCTTGTATTGTTTTTGTATTGGATCATACCCAATATAGGTTATAACCTGACTCCCCCTCGTTCTAACTCTGGGTAAAGATCTGGTTTGTCCAGTGCTAGGGTTACAAATCATCATTAGATCCTTCTCTACACTTGAATTCCACTCATGTTTGGTACATAGCATTCCACATACGGGAACACAAATTTGAAAGTTAAATCTATCTCTAGGAACATCCATATGCTTATTGACAACAATAAGAGACGAGTTGTGGTCTGAAATCAGACACTGCGGTGATGAGAAGAAGGACCACGTACCTTTAGTTTGAAAAGTGAAAAGGAGACGAGGACGAGCAGAAGACATGGTGAGGAACCTACTGGTGAAGTTAGGATCTCGAAGGAGAGAAGCCCATTGCTTTGACACGCAACGAAACCTTGCGATGGATTTCGCAGGCAATCTCAAGAGTATGTCAACGATGAGATCGAATGGGATGGTACTCGAGTTTTCGCCTAATCCATTCATTGAGGATATGGTTAGTCGAACTTATTCGGTGGAGATGTGAGTCTTTAGTTTTTTCACGGTGGACATATATACATGAACATGAAACAAAGTGAGAAACACAATTGCCACCTTATGGTTTATGTTCTTCCCACGAGTTTTGGTATGAAATCTTTACATATACATTCATACAAACACCACTGCCACCTTAAGGTTTATATTCTTATATTTTTTATAACCTTATCTTTTTTTTCCTTATTTATATATTTATTTATATATATATATACTATATTTTTCTTATTTTATTTTTTTTGGTAAATATATATACTATATACTAAACGTACAATTTATCTTGAACCTCCTTTTGTGGATTTTTGTAATTCAAATCTTGTTTATTTGGTAACAGATTTCACATTTTATCCCAAAGGAAAAAAATTGAATTTCTGATATGCAAACACATAAATGTAAATAAATATGAATTGAATACACTAAAACCTCTATAAATTAACAATTTTGAGACTATATTCGAAATATAATTTTTTTATATTAATTTATAGTGATTATTAATTTATCGATATATTAAGTGAACTAAAAACTCAATTTTAGAAAGAAAAAAATTATATTAATTTGTAGAGGTTATTAATAAATCGAGTATTAATTTAAAGACGTTTGACTATAGTTGTTTTAATTATACCAGAGAAATCACATATTAAAAAACTAATAATATATCATATAAATAAATACTTAAATACAATTATTTATTATAAATGACACAATCTAATATTAATAATCATTCGAATAAATTGACACAATCTAATATTAATAACATCAATGTAATCGATGTCAATTATGAAGATATCAATTGTTGTCAGATTTGGATAGTCTGGATTACATATGTGTATGTGAAAGCTACATGTGGTTTAGTTAACTATTCATTTTGTTTGTTTTTTAGTTTTTACTCTTTTTAATCATGCACCGTTAGAAGTAGCTAATATAGTTATTGAAGACATGAGCGGCTCGTCAATTTAAAGCCGAGTCTGCATTTGATTTCTTTTGTATTGTCTAGTTAATAAAGTTGGATGCTCGTCTGACTTTTTCCGACAAAAAAAAACTGTAATCAGACTTTTCGGAGATAGTTAGGTGGTCCTTCTCGGAGACTTGATTCTTCTGCTTTTCCATGGCTGCCCACTAAACCCTAGGAACCCAAACTTCACCTTAGGACAAAAGTCTGACAACAATATTTGCCCTATTTTATGTAGGCTTTCCAAAAGAAAAAAAGGGGAAGATAAGACAAAACAAAGTTACTTTGCAAAGGAAAAAATCAGTTTAAGAAATTGTCAACTAACTCTCTGCACTCAAATCCACCGGCTATCTTCTTTTGAGCCACCGATTATACAAATTAAATTTCTGATTAATTTAACAGTGTACTACTTTTTAGAAATGTGAACATATAGTGACCATTTTAAATAGACAATTAGATATCACGATATGAACTGAATACTGTATATATAGTTTATATTTCCATTGTAAAACTAAAAAGGATGCGCTATAATGATCAGAAAAATGTAAAAGCTTATAAAAATTCTTCTAAATTTTGGCATTTCAAAAGCGTTTCGGTGATCACATTCTTAAAAAAAACTTTTACAGATTTCTAACTAATTTTCCATGCATTGTTAATGGATTTCTGATATAAAAAAAGATTAAAAATTTACAATGACTTCCGACAAATTTTATGACAGATTTGTGATGAAAAGCTTAAACTAATTAAAACAAAACATACTCCAAGAGTAGAGTTTAAAGTTAATACATCAAAAAAATGACTTAGAACAATATATTGCTCCCGAGTAATTGATGTAAAGCTCAAGGACATAAAGATAAATATAACATTATATAATAACTGGACAATGGGAAAACTAAATAAACGAAATGACTGTATAAAAGGCAACAATATTATGAAAACTTAGCAGGCAAATAAGTTCGGATATGAAATTCAAATAAGTTCTGAACAATGGGAAAACTAAATGATAAAGGACATAAAATATAAATAAAGAACCTTATTCACATAATAAGGTTCAGATTCTCGACATGGTTTATAAAGGTGAAAATCTGTTGACGTTGAAGAGGTCCAATCCCTTGGACTTCAACTCTTTTGACAGAGTTCTTCTTCATATTCAAGAGAAAAATGCAGAAAGGGTTGGAGAAGATGCTTGGAGAAAACACGATTTCACTTGTACCAATCATCCCAACAATGTTAAGTTTTCTCAACAAGCTCTTTCCACAAAGACGGAAATTCGTATAAATATCTTGACCATTTATGCTCTTCAATATCTTCCAAAACCAGCAACCTCAACCTTTTGGATGTTCCAGTGAAATAATAATCTTCTTTGCGATGAATTACTCCTAGTTTGTTCTTGTAATTTACCAAAGTTGAAGGAGAACCCAAATCCTCAGGAGATTCGTAAATCATAAAGTTGAACTTCTCAGACCTAACATCAAAGCAAACTATCATAGCTTTTCTAGACTCCGTCTCGACTGCTAAGTAATATAAAACACCGTTTATGCAGATCTCTTGGTCTTGAGGGTAATGGGGGGTAGAATATTCAATCATTCTCCATTTCAGGTGGCTTGTTCCCAGCGTGAGAACTTGATGCTCTTCGGCTTTATACAAATTAGGCTTTACAGAAACTGTCATGCACAAAACCTTGTGCTGTTTTTCGATTGGATCATACCCAACATAGGTTATAACCCGAACCTTCCTCGTTCTCACTTTGGGTAAAGTTGTGGATTGTCCAGTGCTAGGGTTACAAATCATCATCCTTGGATCCTTCTTCACACTTGAAATCCACTCATGTTTCGTACACAGCATTCCACATACGGGAACACAAATTTCAAAGTCATATCTATCTCTAGGGACATCCATATGCTTATCAACAACAATAAGAGACGAGTTGTGGTCTGAAATCAGACACTGCGGAAATGAGAAGAAGGACCACTTACCCTCAGTTTGGAAAGTGATAAGGAGACGCGGCCGAGCAGAAGACATGGTGAGGAACCTATTGGTGAAGTTAGAATCTCGAAGGAGAGAAGCCCATTGCCTTGACACGCAACGAAACCTTGCGATGGATTTCGCAGGCAATCTCAAGAGTATTTCAACGATGAGATCGAATGGGATCGTACTCGAGTTTTCGCCTAATCCATTCATTGAGGATATGGTTAGTCGAACCTCTTCGTTGGAGATGTGTGTCTTTAGTTTTTTCATGGTGGACATATTTGCATGAACATGAAAGAAAGTTTGAGAAACGTCACAAATTGCCACCTTATGGTTTATGTTCTTGATCCACAACTTTTAGAACAAAATCCTTAAACATCCACTCATACACTGCCACCTAATTATGGTTTATATTCTCCCTCTATCATGATTTCAGTCTTATCTTTTACTTTAACCTTATCTTTTTAATCTTTTTTTTTCTTATATACATCTACATATATGGCATTTGTACACTAATTAGTTATTTTTTGTTTAAAGATTTGCTATTGAATACTAAACACTAATCCGTTATTTTTATATTTTTACATATATATTATATTGTTACCTACTTTACACTTTGATTTCTTTTTGTATGTTTTATTTTTAACCAAATATATTTATTGAAAATTGACTTATTTATTTCATCTTTATTCTCACATTTACAATTCTTATCTTTATCATCACATTTATTTCATTTGGTCTGTTCAACCAGTTCATCTCCTACCTATCTTGTTCTTTTTTTTTTTGTTCCTACCTAATAAGTTTCATCATATCTTGTTATTTTTTTTTTTTATGTTGGTGTTTTGACAGATGTTAGCCATCGAGAATTCTAAACGGATTCTTGATGGTTGATTTTCGGTAGAAAATTCTTGACAACAACGATTTCTATCGAGAATGAGGTTAGTCTTTAGTTAAGAATGTCGTCTCCTTTAAATGTTTTTCTTATTGACAATGCCATTTTGTGCATTCTCTTTAATTAATGTGTTATAAATGTTGCATTGATATATAATGTATATATAAAGAAAAAGTACACTTAAAACTCATGAGTCATGAGAATGGAATAAAAAAACTGTATCTAGTAAACCCCAACTAGATTGAATAACTTTTAGCATAAATAGATAGCTCTTTTGAACAAAACCAAAAAAAACTTAAAATGGTAGATTCGGGCTTCTTAGTCAAACGGTCGAATACAAAAATCATTGCACTCACTTCCTTCACCTCCTCCTTATATAGATTTTTTTTTTCTAAATGTAAAATTTATTTATCAAGAAAAATAATTGTATACACGTGGAAATAGCAGGGAGTATAAATAATCTCTACCAAAAAAATAAAGAATTAAGGCATCCTAACTTCAAACCAACGTTGAAGCAAGGTAGCAAGTAGATGTGGTGGACTATAGTGCAAAGAGGAACCCCAATTGCATATAATCTTGTCAATCTCACGTGTAAGAAGTAGAATTCTTCCAAAGACGCCCATGAATGCGTGCATTTCGCTCTCTCCATAAGCAATAGATGGTTGATTGAAATGCAAGCTTCAAGAAGATTCTATCTTGTAGCACTCGAGTAGTGGAGAGAATGGCCGAGATAGTATCAAACCAGTCAGGTGTAATATGGTTGTATCCATATTGTGAAGTTGTAGGGACAAACAAAAACTATGTTGTCTCTAGTCTCATCTTTTTTCTCACAGAAAACGCAGACTGTTCCAAACCCCCCAAGCTTTCATACGATTTTCAGTTGATAATTGATCCTTAATAGCAAGCCAACTAATGAATGAGAGTCTAGGAATACCTTGAGCAAACCAAATGATGTTGTGCCAACTGTCATAATAATAGTTAAATGTTTTGACTATTATATCTATAAAGTATCTGTTCCACTAGTTGATTATGTGAGTTTGGTAAATGGTTTTTAGGAATTTTTTATAGATTATTACTATATTTTTTGTTAATACTACTGTGTACATTTTTGAAACAATTGTTTTTTCATTTTGATATTTTTAGTAAAAAATGTTATATTTAGTTTACTCGCCCAAGGCCTTACGTAGCCTAAGCACGGCACTGATTACTAGTAGTAATTACTATTATCAACATAATTTAGTAAAAAGAGTTTAAGTACCTTCTTGAAGAATAGATTCCTAATGGATGTGACCCCAAAAAAAAAAAGATTTCCTATGGATTTCCGATAAATAACAAATTTTCTAATAGATTATGAGTTCTGATATAGAAACCCATTTACTGTTTTGCCTTCAGGACCATTCCCCATGCTTGTTACGCAAGGCATCTGAGCAAACGGAAGCAAATTACCATTCCCGTTCGGACGTTGTTTTGGAGGCTTTCTCGTCTCTCTGGCTAAAGAGTTGGACCAATTGTGGGTCTTTACTACCTCAGCATCATGTGAACCGTCTGTGAGCTTTATATAGTTTCCTCTGTGCCGGTGTGAATGTTGTTAACCGGTTTGGTTTTGTCAGAATTTACCCCAACGTCACAACTTCCACCTGAACATGAGGATCACAACAACAATTCTTTATCATCTCCATGCAAATATTATAATTGTAAAAATACCATCTTTTGATCCAAAAAAACTGATTTATATATATATACGAGAAGAGCTGTTGCATTTCCATGAGCTTCCCGGTTCCAACGGAATTATGGTGAAAACGGGATGATACGTCGACTCTCAGTGTCGGAGATCCCGATCCTCCGTAGAGGAAGACGCGGCGTCCCTAGTGGTCAGATTCAACGACCTCCTAGAAAACAGAACCTCTCGGTTATAAAATATATATATATATATATATATATGCAAATGGATGACCTAATTGTACTGACTTTACTGATTTCCTTAAATTGACCGACCCGTACCTGTACCCGTTCTCCGCTTCTCTGCAGCTGATTCGCTTTCTGCTTATTCCTTTTTGCATTGATCTCACGCTTTTTGGTTCCGTCGTCAAGATTAACGCCGATACCCTTTGAGAATCTGACGGCGTTAAAGTGTCCTTGAGTACAGGCTTCTATTGGTTTAGATTTCTCTGTTTTCTTTAAGGACCTCCCAAAGAAAGGCATAGCTCAAGCTCAACCTCCACATCCTCGTCTTTTCGAAACTTTGTTGCCATTAGTGAAGATTCAACAACCATATAATGTTTAAAAGAAAATCCAAAAGAGATGGTTTCTTATGTTCCGATAAATAAAATTTTAAAATTATAAGTAATGAATATTTCTCGGAGATTGGTTGGTATTGTTTGTTAGAATTTCGAATCTCTCTTTGATTATAGGATCGGACAACAACAAACGTTGGTTTGTTTCACTCTTAGAAAACTGAATCACAAAACGTTGCTCTGTTTTGTTAAGAGCAAATCGTGCT
>WJSH01005522.1:0-32370 GCA_009757365.2 Lepidium campestre
TCACGATTACTAATGAAGTCTTCACAAAAGATGGTTTTGAGAAGTGTTTGGATCGGCTTTTGGTTCAAGAAGATGGCAAGAAGATGAAAGGTAATGCTAAGAAGCTTAAAGAATTAGCACACGAAGCTGTCTCTACCAAAGGAAGCTCTTTTAACAATTTCAAAGGATTGTTAGACGAAGTTGTGAAAGTTTAATCTTATTTGAGTTTTACCAAAGAAAGAAATAAAGGGAACTTACTAGTTTTTCTCTAGCCATGTGTTGTGGGGATTATAGCAAGTTACAGAAAGATATTGTATCCGAAGACCAATTAAGTTATCATTCGTTGATTAGTCAAGCTGACAAGATGAGAAAACATATATACTCTCTTATTTACACATATAACTGGTTCAACTGTTCTTGAACTACAACATATTCAAGTGATTTATACTACAAGTGAGAAGAGGTATACTTTTGGAAGCTTAGTATTTTATCGAATCGTTCCATATAGGGAAAATGGCAATTTTCAAACCCAACCTTTTTCGTAGTGCGAATTTATACATGAACTTAGGTGCCGTACATAAACCTAACTTCAGTGCACAACATGAACTTTGAAAAATGTGTCAAAATCAACATTGACTGTTAAAAACGTTAGCCAACGGTTAAATCTTAGTTACTAGACCGTTAAGCAGCAGTAATAGTGCAGAAAATTGTCATTTTCAAACCGAACTTTTCATATCGTGTCAATTCCAATATTCAGTAATAAAATAAAAATAAAATAAAATTAAGTTAAATAAAATAAAATAAAAATAAATAAAATTAAAATAAAATAAATAACAAAAAATATCACGATAACTAACCGAAAAGTAAACTCAATTACATCCCGATTACAACAAAAAAAATTAATTCGTCACGAACCCTAAAAATCTACAACAAATCAAGTTTTTTCGGCATGGTAATATGTGTTTCGTCAGAAAATTTATACGTTTTATCGAGTGTTTCGTTGTGAAATCTGAAAATTGATACTCGAGAAATGGAAGAAAGAGGCTGGCATTCTAAAGAGAGAGACACAAAAAGGCTGACATTCAATTGTTTCGTTGTAATTGTTTGTTGTGATTTGGGCAAATAGTGAGTGACATTCTAAGGAGAGAATTGCATTTATTGCAAGAAATCCATCGATTTGTATTTGCGTAAATTTGTGAGAGATTATGAATTTTCAATACAAAACCAATTGCTAGTTGTAAACAAAACATCCAATAAAACGTCGAAAATTAATTTAATTTAATTTAATTGTATTTAATTTAATTTAATTTAATTTAATTTAATTTAATTTAATTTGATTTAATTTTACTATCGTATATTGGAATTGGCACGATATAAAAAGTTCGGTTTGAAAATAGCCGTTTTTCTGCAATATTATTGTTGACACGTGTCGTTTAACGGTCTAGTAACAGAGATTTAACCGTTGACTAACATTTTTAACAGTCAATGTTGATTTTAGTATATTGTTCAAAGTTCACGTTGATAATTCAATTTTTTAGGTTTATGCACGACACCTAAATTCATGTATAAATTGGCATTACGAAAAAAGTTTAGTTTGAAAATAACTATTTTCTGTTCCATATATGAGTAACAAACATTAGAGGATGAAAATGATGTTTGAAGTCAAATGTTTGTTAGATAAAAAAAATTCTCAGAATTTTTAAAGATGTTGATTTCAATAAGAAATCTTACAAGGTAGCAGTAAATAATTTTTTTTTCAAAATTAAAACCCTAAAGGTAAAACAAAATAATAGTTAAAATTTGTCTTGTATCTTAAGAGTAAAAAAAACATAAATCACCCAAAAAAAAGTCTATAAAATGTAAAGCAAAGCCAAGAGCAGCCAAACATATAACTAGAGATGAGCCCTAATTGTTTAAATCTACAGTAAACCCAATTAATCAACCAAACAAGATCACTAATTTACCCCCAAAGATCTCTTTTTTTCTTAGCTTTTCCAATCCTCCAAATCGAAATGGGAAGGCTTTTAGAAAAGTCAGCGATACAATCGGGAATATGAATCTCTCTTCTCAACTTTTTTCCTGTTTTTGATACCTACGATTAAAAAAAAATCCGCTCTATTGAACACAGGAATCTCTTCTTGTTGGAGCCTTAAAATTATGAGTCCACCATCTCGTCTTGAATCTCATTAGGAGCAATAAGCCCAGGAATCGAAAGCATTCTTTGACGCTCTCTTTCTCTCTGTGCAGCTGCTTCCTCAGCATACAGATCTTTGTTATCCTGAAATTAGTGTTTTAATGAATCAGCTTTGGCAATATTTGTTTTGACTTTTTAAAACAAATTGAATGACTACATTCATTACCTGAGCGGAAAATTCCTTAGACTGTACAAGGAAGTCACGAATATTGTTCTTAAATCCAGACGGGTCATGTCTAGACTCGTAAAGTCCATTCACAAATTGGGTGACCTGTATGATTATTCAATATCAGATCTGAGAAAGAAGAGGAATCAACATGAAAACTGTAACAGCATAACTCCTGGATTTAGTTTTTTCTTACCTCTGTTGCAGTCATGTTTGGGAATGACGAGCTCAATAGTTTTATGGTGTATTCACGAACAAATGCAGCGTTGTTTGAATAAGGGTAAGCTACAGTAGCAGCATCCCACAAAGGTTCTGTCAAAGCACCGCTCTCAACCTGAAAGATAATATAGACAAACGCCCAAGTCCGTAAAACTACACATTGCCAAGTAAAGATTACTGTTAATAAGATAAGATGAGAGAAAAGACGATGGATTTACCAAGCAAAACAGATGCTGTAGTACCAACACATGCAACTTGAAGCCAGGCTTATGGAAGGTGTCAGTCAAAACGGCAAATATTTCTTGCTCGATTTGCATGAAGTATGATCGGTAGAATTGGTTACAAAATTCAGATTGCTGTTACAATGAGAGGCAAATGTTAAAAGCAGGCATACTTACATGGCACAACCACAAAGCTAAACGAAGGAAAACGAATATCAAACCTGAAAGTTTTTCAGCATCTCAAGCAAAAGATTAAGCCCAGTTTCAGCGATATTTCTCTCAGTATGTCTGAATGCCCAGATAATTGAATCCATTACTAGCTTCAGTTGCTGATGCAAAATGACAAGATAGTAAGAAAGATAAGCAAATATTGAGACAAGACAAAGAAAGAAGGCCATAAGCTCCTTTAATCACTTTAAGGAAACCATATACAAAAACAAATTAACCTACCTGACTTGATAACTTTATCAAGGCTGGGAAACAAAATGTAGCAATAGCTCGGAGTAATGAGAAAAACTTGAGGCGGTGTTCCGGATAATCTTCAAAGTTCTTAGTTATCATCTGCAGAAGTGGGAATGCAAAGTGTCAGTAGAGTATACAAATCATAAGTCAGATTCCAAGTAAGTTTTTAGGCCAATCGATCACAAACTGCGCCAAAGACTTAACATTTCTGAAGAAATAAAGAAGCCAGCAATGAATCATGCCACATAATATCATTTGAGAAGACCATCCCCACTTCCAATTAAGGACTAAACCTAACGTGCATGATCATTATGTACTTTTCGATCATCTAAACTACTTCATGTCCCTCACAAGATGTGAGTAGGAAGAGAAAACAAAGAACACAGTCCAAAATATCAGTTACCTCCAATGTACACTGGAAAACAGCTTCAAATATGTGAGGCACATCGTCTAACATTGTCGCCTTGTACCTAAAAAAACAAATCAAAAACATGCAAAAGGAAGTAAGTTCCAGTTATAATCTTGCAGCAATAACTTTTAACTGATTTGATCCATGATGAATTCAACAGAAAAACAAATAGTGAAAATGATAAAGATGTACATCCATAATTACTATGGCACGCAGCAACCAATAATAGGCATACTTGTTTATAATTGTTGCAAAGAGTGAAAGGACTTCTGATTCCCTAGCATCCGGCACATTCCTCGCATAGTCACCAAGTACGGATTCCATCATTGGTGGCACAAATTGTTTCCCTATGTGTGGTTGGTCTTCAGCTTTGTCTAAAAAGGTTTCTATCAGCTTAAGGGTTTCCCTCTTCACAGATCTGTATCGCAAAGTGTTATACAATTATTCCAGTTTGTCATATAGAGGCATGTAGAACTGTGTCTTTGGTGCTTAAAACCATCCAAACCTTAAGAGTTTGACAAAAGATGTCTTGGAGGCATAAGGCCCTCCATCAGTAATGCTGGCTGAAACGAGTTCACTGTACATTCTGGTGCAGCCATTGAAAAAAAAGAAACACTCAAGTAAAATAGCTAGAGAAATAGTACTATACAAAGGTTATAATGATGTATCATGGATTTACCTGTATACATTCAACATATCCAAGAAGATCAAGGAAATTTGGGATAAAAAGTACGTCCCAAGTGAAGTAGCGGCACTAGTATTAGTCTACAGGGAAAACCACATATTAATAGTGACACCTTGAAATCAAATTAAAACATTTAACCAATCACCAACAGATGCACAAACTCAGCTATGATAATGACATAATTTTCACGTGATGATATAACAATGCATTTGGAAGAAAAAGTGAGAAATCAAACCTGTAGTATGTTGAGCACTGTGCGTATCACAACTGGATCCTTGAGGAATTCTACACTTTGCCGTGCCTGTCCAATGATTTCTGCCCATTTCTACATTATAAAGCAGAACAGGTTTGGGATTTAGTCCGCTATGTAAACGAAACATACGAGCAACATTTTTAGCTCACAAACCTGGTTTGGTAGTGCCATCAACCTTTGGAGGTATTCATCTCTCTTCTGCGGATCTGACTCTGCTTGGATCATATTGCCAACCTGGAGATAAAGAAACAATGAAATCAACAAAGAGATAGCTCTGATTGGCATGCAAGAGACGCATCTGGAAAACTTACCGATTCATAGAACGAGTGAATTTGATGAGGCTCAAGATCTTGAACGGTTGTTGCAAGGCCTGATAGAAGTTCAGATACAAATGGTTCATTCTCTCCAACCTGAAAGTGCAATAAACTCTAACTAAGTTCTCATTCTGAAGAAAAAGGAAGAATAAAAACGGTGAATTTTAACATGGCAATACATACCTGTACAATAACAAATTTGCGCTTGCACTTCTGAACTATTTTCAAGAATGTATCACAGGCCATGTCCTGAAATGGAAACAAAAGTATTAAGTAGCTTTCATTGGAAAGATAAAAGTTGTATGCAAAATACTAGCTTGAGGAAGATTATAATAACTGCTGCATCGTCGACCAAACAAAAAGCAACAACATGAGCGCAATTTTGCTATCGATATAATATCCAAGAACATAAAGGATCTAACTCTCTGATCTTAATAGCGAATAACACATTATTTAATCTGAGATTCCTTCTAGAAAACTGTATCTCAGAAAATTCAAAGTTTGGGACGTGCTACCTGAACACCAGGATGTGTCTCATGCATAAATTCGAACAACTTATTCACAACCGTCTTCAGAAACTTCCAGTGTGCCCTTAAGAATCTTGGATACTGGCCAACGACATACCTGCAAGAAAAATAGTGCAGAACCGAAAGGTCAGATCAGCAAAAAAGAAACATAAACCTCCCATATCTTCCAGTTAAGATGCATAAAGGTAGTGCAGCCTTGAAAAATGTAGAAAATACAACCCGCTAGAAGCATTGTAGGCGTTTATAGGAAAAATACTTACATGATGTTGCTCGCAATAACAGCTTTATTGTCTTTTCCCTTCGTAATTTCACATAAATTCAACAAATCACGAATGACCATCACCAAAAATCTGTTTTCCTGGAAATAAAACATGGAGTTCGATTCATGAATTGGCATAAGAATTAACAAAGTTGGTCACACCGTCCCAAAGCAAAGTAAGGAGCAGTATCCTATATACGTTATCTTGAAAGCGATTACAGTATCCTAGCCAATATACAGAAAGGTACTGTATTACAAACAAGAAAATAAAAGGAACCAGGCAGAAATCTAGCAATTTTTACCTGATCTTCTGCCATAGATCCAGAGATAGACCCAATAGCCCAGCACAAAGTGTTCAAATTGTTCCATGCCCATTCCTCCCCGCTTAATTGTTTGTTTAGCTTCCTCAGCATCTTTCAAATGAACGATCAGAAATTAACATCAGCACAACATCATAAGCAGACCAAAGACAGCTTACAATAGGTACCCATAAATCCCATATCTAATAAGACTTCCACGTTTATATTGCCTAATTTAGGGTACTACTGATCATTCCCTCTAGAAAAAGGAAAAACGCATTTCATAAACACAATACTTGATCATAACCCTCCCCAACTAGTAATCCTCAATATAATTATCACAAAGCAATAGGCATAGGGCAGTAGCATCATGGTCACTCGGTACCTGCTTCTCTGTATCATCATGGTCAAGGTGCGAGAGGTAAATTAAGGTCTCCCGCATTATCTGCAAATGTTGAAACAAGAAATGGAATAAAAAAATCAAAGATAACCAAAGAGTAGGATAAAATAAAATAAAGCGCAAGAAAAGATAGAATGGAATATATATATATATATATGTATATATGAAGAAGAGCAGTATTAACTGGACAACAATTTGGTACCTTATACTGGACAAGAACATCGTTGTCCTTCATAGTTTCACGGACGATGTTCCCATTTTCATCTTCAACAATAAGCACTTCTTCAGGCTTTGCCATGCGGTTAATCATTAACCCTCTTAATTTGGACATTGGGTTAGAATAAAGCTGACGCCGCTGCATAACTTGAGAACCAAGGCCGTCAACCATACCTGGAAGGAAAGGCATCTGGATATATCCCAGCCAGACCCAAAATGAGTAAGCAAATCGTATCAAGGATAAGCTTAACCAGTACAATATACAACTGGTATCCACCTTTTAAGAATAAAATGAACAATGATCCATATTATTCAAGGAATTCATCCTACCTGCAATCCCATCAGGCTTACACTTACTGCAGGGTTATCAGAATTATGATGTGCATCAAACAGCTCCAAAACCAACGAGTTCCAATAGTCCAAACAAACCTGCTCAATCCACAACCAAGCACAAAACCATATCCTTCAGACCATTGGCAAAGCACATAAGAGCATAATAACAAGAAAAATGAATAATACAACTGCCGTGGCATTTAACAAACCTTAAATACTTCAGTGTCATCAACATAGGATATATTGATGAGATATTCGAGACCCGCCAGTAACAAAGTGACAATTTCTGGCGTTGATTCTAAGACTCGTATATGAAACTGAAAATACAATGAAGAGGTAATGAAATATTTAAGAAACACAAAAACCGCAAAGCATCATTATACATATCCAGAATTCCACCCAACATAAGATATCTAACTCAACAAAAAAAACAAACATTTACCTTGAAAAAGGATGTGAAAAATAGTGCAAGGTTCTGGATAAATGCCTAGAGGTAACATAAGATACACAGTCAAAACCTTGAGATGTTAGTCAAATTAGCGTTCTGCCTCAAAACCACGTGTACAGATAAAACTTACTTGCTCTTCACCACTTCCGCTTGAGTATGCCTCAGGGATATTTGTACTCGGTGGTAGAATTTTCTGCATCATGAGAACAAGTGTATAGACTATAGAGCATCGGTCAAGAACCCAAGAACACAAGCATGGAGTAGAATGAAACAACTACATCAACTTATTAGATATGAAACAGCAGAGTCAGAATGCCAAAGAACAAAAAGACAATCAAAAGAAGAAAAGAAGACAAGTAATGTACCCCCAACTGATCTATAAATATGGTGTACATGTTGACATATTGGACATTGTAGAAGTCCCCAAAATTAAGAGCTGCAACCTGGCGGACACAATTCGAGGCAACAAAGGTTAAGATAATAGATTCAACTCACAACAGGAAAAACTGAACTAAAAAACTGAAGTACCTCAGTCAGACATTGAAGAGTGAGGTTCCTATATGCTGGCACAGGAAAGAATTTTAGAAGGGTCTCAAGCTGTAAACAACAGAACAGATATTAGAAGAACATAATTGTAGTACCAATTAACATAAGTTTCTATTTTATTTAAAAATGTTACCAAAGGAGACTCAAAAATATAGCCCAAGGGAATCCAGGAAAGATAGGCATGCAGCGCAGACAGTGTTGCACGTATAAGATCCTGTCTTTGAGAAGCTGAGAGGACATATAGGCATAGCTCATGAATGAGTTTAAACTCGCTGCACAAAGCAAATAGATACACGTCACTTGACCATAGTTTAAAAATTTATATTTCACTATGCTAAATTTGAAATCCTCAAAAAGTTTGACATGCCTGTTAAGAGATTGTTTTAGCTCTTTAATCTTCTGCAGAGTCATTTCTCCTCTTGAGAAATCAAAAACCTCTTCGCTCAGAAGCTAACAAAGGAAGAAATGTTATTGTTTCCAGTGAGAACTAATTACAACATCATGTAAAGATTCTTACTTTCAAAATCGCCATGCAATTTTCACAGATAGTTTCACTAGTTTTAGCAGCCGCAACTAGATCCGGAATGAAGCTAGTCCACTTTGCCGGCCAATCATGCTTCACTATCTGTGTGCATGTATCACAATTTATGATATGTCAGAAGCTAAAAAACGTCTAGTGGGTAGGAACAAAATTCATAAGCATTAGCTACCAAAATAATTTGATGATAAAAACTGCAACTAAGCACATGCATTGATATCAGGGGCTGCAGAAGATACCTGAACCAAAATGACGTTTAGCTTGTTGACATAGAGCCTTTCCGATCGGAAAGACGCTTCATTACTTGAGAGCTACAAGGTAAAATCATTGTCAAAGCAGTCAAGTTAGCCTACCTTCCCAGTTGTATACAAAGATCAAATTAAGGCTTTCAAAAGCATATACCTGAACGATGACCTCCGAGATGTAATTTTTCATTCCATCTCGTTGTTCAACAGGCAGCGCATTCCATCTGTACTTTATAACACCTTCTAGAACCTAGGAGTAGATACCAGAAGCATATTCGTTTGTCAAGTATCTCAAAAGGAATGTTAACTGGCAGTTCGAAATATAAATTTGACTCCACTTCAGTCGAGACTAATAAGAACACATAATATGCCAAAGATATACAAGCAATAATCATTCTGCAAAAGCATATGCCATTTCCAATTATTCTCTAACATAAGTGAGACAATACTTGGAGACTTAATGCATAATACTCATTGATCAATTCAAGACAAAATTTCAGTCAGACAACTTTAAATCCTATGAATTCCGAAAGCAACGCATGATAAACATATCGAAACTAATAGGCTAAACCTTTTCAACACAATGTGGCACTGCTAAGGTCAAATCAACAGATGCCGCAGCCTAACAATTTGATTGTTCACAAAAGACTTTTTTATTGTTTAGAATACGGCATACATAGTAATTGAACTGAAGTACATATTTTATAGCATATTAAAAGTTGAATTAAACTAAACACAATATCAAACATTGCCTGCATTACAATTAACATCAGTCGAAGTCATAGCAAAAGCACTATGCCAGGATAGATCAACAGATAAACATGCACAACTGACGCAAGAAATATTTGAAAGGTACCATAAAGAATGCAATAACTAACCTGAAGGGCAAAGAACTTGGTATCCATGCTCTTTGTGTTTTGTAAAATGTGAACAACTTGAAGCCACATATCTGGATTAGCTTGCAAATCCCGCAAAATCTGGTCTGCGGCAGCTCTCTGAAAATGTTTTGGGATAATTGCCGATTAGTTCACGGTAAAAAAATCAGACACAGAAAAGGTGGATGTTGCCATTTATGCAGAACTATGAGATTGAGTGATCAAAAAGTTAAACAATCGTAGCAAGATTTCACTTTAAAGTGTTGCTATTATATAGATAGATCAAAAACTTTCACTGCCGGATGGCCTCGAACCCTGGGAATCAAATTTCAAATATGATTGGAAAATTTTAAATTTTCAGCCAATGCTAATCCGGAAAAACTGGTATACTCTATAAACCATGAAAAGACTCATGGAGAAAACACTTCAGGCGGATGAAAACGACGCGACCGCGACAGAAGAAACAGAGGACTTAATATATTACAGGAAGATCTCAATAACGCAGATAAAAGTGAATTGCAGTAACCCAATGAGAAACGAAACCAATGTAATTCAATACAGTACTAAACCCTAAGACAATGAAATCCAGATTGAAAACTCGAGACACTTTGAAAAGCTGTAGAAGCACTGTTCAAGCGGGCCAAAAACAAACATCCTAAGAAGTATCAAAGTGCTAAAACCCTAACAATGAAACCCTCCTAAATTCCTACTCTTGATAGCCAGTCGAGAAGAAGACAAAGGAGGGACACTCAAACGATAAACAGCTAACTTATCACTCGTCGAACCCCTTAAAATTTTCTGACGAACCAGAACCCACAAGTCAAAAACCAGAGAAATTGAACCACCTCTTCCTTAGATCCGGTAACAAAGAAAGCCGCAACAGTGGCATCGAGGACAGCGACGTCAATCGGCTGACTCAAGTCCCTTAGCTTCTCAGCCGCCATGACGGAGAGATGCGAGGAAAGTTCGCAGTAGAATCCTCGGAGGCTAAATAGCCCCTCCGCTAGACTATAAACAGTGGACGAGAGACGAAAACCCTAGGAGAGAGAAAGAGAAGGGGACAAAAATCTAGAGAGAGAAAGAGAAGATGGTTTAACAGAGCGAAAAAAGGGGAGATATATATATGTAGAGAGAGAGTTCTCGAAGACAGCTTAAGATTGACGCAGGCGACGGAGAGAAAACTAGTTCCTTTTGAAATTTGTTTTTTTTTTTTCTTCTTTCCTAATTAATTAAAGAAATTAATTTATTAATTTAGATTTGACTATGAATGTTAATTGTTCGAATCTCACATCTCACTCTAATTAGAACATTTATATATGAATTAGACTTTATCATCTTAATCTTCAAAACTTGTGTAACATCATATTTTTACTATTTGATACACTCACAAAAAAAAATCATGATTGAAATCGTACCAAAGAAGATACATCTCTTAATACTTAGTTGAAATACCATTAGTTTTTCATATAAATTTAATATTTTAAGTTTCGCGCCAAATATCTATCTTTACCAAAATTAAAAATTCCGCGCGAAAATACCGTTAAAATCAAGTTAAATAACTACTTTTACGGAACATTAAAATTTCGCGCGGAAATTATTGTTAAAACTGTAAAAGGAAAGCTCTCTAATACTACCATTGTAAACCATGAAAATATTAAAAATTATTATTTTGTTTATTTTGTGTAGATATGATGTTATTAAATAGTTTAAAGTATATTTTTGAAGTATATACAACAATTAATTTTGTGTCACATATCTATTTAATAATATTAATTGTAATTATGTAATGGTCTAAATTAGGATTTTTGTGTTTATTCAAAAATGCTGTCATTAGGTGTAAATTTACAAAGATTAAATTAATATTTGGAATGGTTTATAAAATAATTTATGTTGTTATCACATTAAAGAACTGAGAGACAAAGACATAAAAAGTTGAATAGTGTTGTCATAGTTAGGAACTATTTAGCTGAAAGTGAAACGCCCATTTTTCTCAGTAGTGGTTCTAAACTCATCAACGATTCACCACAAATCGTCATCAATGTATATTTGATGACTGATATACAAGCTATATGTTTCTAGGAGAAAACTTTATAGCCTAAATACTCTTGGAGTAGGGTGAAATTTGAACTCTTTACCTATTGTCAAGATACATTAACGGCAAGTCAACTAAATCATCTAATTATTTGCAGCAGAATATCTTATCTGATTTATAATTAAAATACCAAAAAATAAGTGGGTAGGCTATAATTAAAAATATATATTTAGGATTTGTTAAAATAAAATTAAGTTGAGAGTTCGACAAAAATAAATAAATAAATTGAGAATACTGAAATCCCTTAAAAAAAATCTCATTGTTCTAGAGTCAATCCAACGGTTGGTAATAGTGCACAATTGACCAATTCCAATTTCTGAGGACTGTCATCGTCACTAGTTAATGTTCAAAACAAACCCCAGAGAATATATACATACTTTATATGGGTTTCGTTCAACAGACCTAAGCTCAGAACCATAATCAAAGTCTCCAATTCATATTTCGATCGCTCGACTTACAGCTATGGCGTTTGATCCCGAGCAACAATCAAGCTCTTCTGCTTTTAGTGAGGTATGTGTCTCACTTCTGGGTCTACTAAAGCTTAAAATCGCTTGTTCATTCGTAATTCTTGACTTGCTACTTTAAGACTTGTTCCTTCTGGGATCAATTTTGACTTTTATCTGCCAAAATTGTGGAAAATTCTGAAACTCGCTATATTGGAATCATAGAGTTTCTATTTAAGAGTCATTTGATTATATTCACTTTTGAGGGCTCTACTTTAATTCTGAGTAGAAATTGAGAGGCTTGTAGACGGGTTTTAATTTTAATCATCAATCTCGCAATTATCTTTTCAGCAATTGTGTGGTTGGTTTGTTGGGTTCATGATAATGTTTTCCTTAGTCTTTTTTAAGGGTTCTGAAACGGTTTATGGTCTTTAGGTTGGCATGTCATCTGGTGAGATCAACTCAGAAAGGGAGCCTCTTATTAAAGAGAATCATACTCCAGAAAACTATTCTGTGGTTGCAGCCATTCTTCCGTGAGATCTCTCATCTCTTCTTTAAGTTTGGTTGTTCTCATAATATTCATCGCAAAAGATTTTGACAAGCTGAACCCACTTTGTACCATCTCACAATGAGTGTCTCGAAATTGATAGGATTAAAATGACATTTGCAGACTCATGTATATCTGCAACAAACGTGGTGAACAATTCTGTTTTCTTTTTTGTTTGATTATATTGTGTATCATTTAGCATAATATGTATTTTGACTAGGAATCTAAAACGCTGTGTGTGGTTCTTTGCATAGCTTTGAAGTAAAATTTCATATGGTACCATAAACCATCTTCAAAAGCTTGTACCTATTTTTCTTTGCCCAGGGCGCTTTTAGATTTCTAGCCTGTCGATTGATCTATTGTCATTCTGTGTTTTATTTCTGTATACAGGTATAGTGTCCAGGGAATTTTGTTGTTTGTCTATATTGACAGCTTCCCTTGAACCTCTTCATTCTATTTATCTATGTTAAGCATGCTAGAATCAAAGGACACATTTGTTTGGATTTCTCTTTCATGTTAAGAAGTTTCTTTTTCATTATTAGGTTTTTCTTTCCAGCTCTCGGAGGATTGCTCTATGGTTATGAAATTGGTGCAACTTCTTGTGCAACCATTTCACTTCAGGTAAAGTTAAAACTGGTTTCAAACTGTGTAGTCCTACAATTTTGTTATCATTCAACCTTTCTAGATTTGTCAAGTATTTAGTCACTGTTTTCAATTTACTGAGATATCACAACAAATCATGATATTTCACACCCGTTTATTGTTTTCACATGCATTTACATTATTTTTAACTGTCTACATCCTTTTAGAAGCCTATGACTTTGCTATCTTACTATGCTTTTTTCCTTTCCTGCAGTCGCCTTCATTAAGTGGAATATCATGGTACAACTTGTCTTCATTGGATGTCGGTCTAGTTGTAAGTCTCCAAATCAGCTTCCTGCTTCTTCTACATGCTCTGGTCATTGCATTTTTTTTTCTCCTCCCTTTCTTGGATTCACGGTAAGATAAATATGCTTACAAAATAGGATTAAGTTTTCTGCAGACCAGTGGCTCACTTTATGGTGCACTATTTGGATCAATTGTGGCTTTTAGTATTGCTGACGTAATAGGTTCGCTTTATTTCCCACTCTCTTGGCCTGGTTGGCAGAAATATAAAAAATTGTTTGCGTGTGAAAGAAATTAAAGTTTTGGATTTATTGAATATTGGAAGGAAGAAGAAAGGAGCTAATGTTGGCTGCATTATTGTTTCTCGTTGGAGCCCTTGTGACTGCACTCGCACCAGTCTATTCCATTCTGATAATTGGACGGGTTACTTATGGAGTCTCGGTTGGATTGGTAAGACTGATCATGATTCTTTAGTGTTTGCTATCTAAGACTTGCTTATGCAGATCAATTTAAAATTTATAAATTATGCTTTTGGTGGCGTAATGATAAGAATCACATTTGTTAGGAGGGGAACAAATTATGAAATTAATGCCTCAAGGACGTAACAGCACCCACACTCTTAAGCTATTGTGATGACTACTATCCCAAGTCTTAGAGGACATTAATAGTATCGGCTCCTAATAAATGTCTTATTCTTATCATGTATGAAACCAAGTTAATATATTAACCTTACCCAAACTACAGATGTTAACAGTTGTTGCAAATATATTTCCATGTATTAAGCATGGGTTGTTATCTAATGCATCCTCTTACAAACAAACGTGTGGCGTGACAAGTATTCTTGTATGGACATGTATTGGCAGAGTACGCACGCATATTGTGACACTCTTGGTCCTGCATAGTATTTATGTTTCACCAGGTCGAAATTTTAGTGATTCGAAATTTTGTTTACAATATCTTTTTTATTTGTATGAATCTATGAGCTTCAGCTATGGTTTACAATTAACAATACCTTGATACGAGAATTGAATTGTTTCCTTACATTTAGGCAATGCATGCGGCTCCGATGTACATTGCAGAGACGGCTCCAAGTCCGATACGTGGACAGCTGATATCACTAAAGGAGTTCTTCATAGTCCTTGGGATGGTTGTAAGTTCCTGAAGCTCTGAGGTTTTGGTTGTTGATTGCTTTATGTGAAGCAGTTGAGTTGCTCCTCTTGTTTTTGAAATCTTTGTTTACCAAGTTAATCTCACATATCCTGATACAAAATTTTACCCAGGGAGGTTATGGAATCGGTAGTCTTACAGTTAATATCCTTTCTGGTTGGCGCTACATGTATGCAACAAGTGTCCCTCTGGCAGTTATCATGGGAATTGGGATGTGGTGGCTCCCAGCATCCCCTAGGTGGCTTTTGTTGCGTGTCATACAGGGGAAAGGAAATGTAGAGACCGAGCGAGAGGCTGCAGTCGAATCTCTCTGCCGCCTTAGAGGCTCTGCGTTTGTTGATTCAGCTGCTGAACAAGTAAATGAGATTCTGGCTGAGCTTACTTTTGTGGGCGAGGATAAAGAAGTCACATTTGGTGAAGTATTTCAAGGGAAGTGCTTGAAAGCTCTCATCATAGGGGGAGGTCTGGTCTTGTTTCAACAGGTTGGTAATAGTCAAATTAAATCGTTATGTTTCTCTTTGAAGAGTTATTAGTAATTACTAAAGAATTCTTGTCAAATTGCAGATTACTGGGCAACCAAGTGTGCTCTATTATGCACCATCAATACTGCAGGTTTTCTTTCTTCTCTAAATAAACTATCTGCAGAGTCATAATATTGGCTTTGTTGCGCTTAGAAACTCACAAGTGGAATTATAACTTCTCTCCCCACAATTCCTGTTAGACCGCTGGCTTTTCGGCCGCAGGTGATGCAACAAGGGTATCAATCTTACTTGGTCTATTGAAGGTATTCTTTTTTCACCTGGCTAAAGACTTGAAGTTACTTTTACAATGTGATAAATAGATACACTTTGGCGTGCAATCTCTGTTATCCTTGTTTTGAGTGGTGTTAGTACAGATTGACATTTAAAACTGTGAAAGACTGGTTTCCTAGTCGTAAAAAAATACTTTGCAGTAAGCTATTTTTGTTGGCACTATTTTAAGAAGACTTTACTGGTTAATTTAAGAGTTGCAGTCGTTTAGCTGAAGGGTTTTACAGCCAGATCTCAATCTTAGTTTTTACTATTTAATCATTTGCACTGAAAAACAATGTTGATGGAGTATATTTCCTTAGAGACCTGCCTCTGCTACAAAGTTATTTTCACATTTTACTAGAAGTAACGCCCGGCTCTGTTGTTGCAGTTGATTATGACAGGAGTAGCCGTTGTAGTTATCGACAAACTTGGAAGGAGACCTTTACTTCTTAGCGGTGTTGGTGGCATGGTATCTCCTCTGTCTTTTATCCCTTACTTTTTTCACCTCAGGTTCTATATATCCACCGCAAGCAAAGTACTGTAGCTTATGTCAAGCTCAGTATATATTTAGCTCAATGATATAGTTCTAATATCTTCACTTGTTATTTTCAATGTCAAACAGGTTGTCTCATTGTTCCTGTTGGGGTCATACTATCTCTTTTTCAGCGCCTCGCCAGCTGTAGCTGTAGTTGCACTGCTGCTTTATGTGGGCTGTTACCAGGTAACAAATAACCCATTAGACTTTTGCTGATCTACCACAACTTTAATGCTTGTCTTAAAAATATCATCATAAACTTCCTGATGAAACTCATGGCATCTAAAGCTGGAGTTTCTATTACTAGTAGTTCAGTTGGAGTTTATGTAAAAAAGGAGTTCATGTTATTTGCCTTCAAACTTTTGATATGCTACTAGTTGTTCATTTTTGAACATGTTAATTACGCCTTTGGTTTATTTCTTTTGAATAAGTACTGCCATCAATCGTGCAGCTATCCTTTGGTCCAATTGGCTGGCTGATGATTTCAGAGATATTTCCCCTTAAATTAAGAGGCCGAGGCCTCAGTATAGCAGTGCTTGTAAATTTCGGTGCTAACGCACTTGTGACATTTGCATTTTCACCCCTAGAGGTAAGCTACTATTCCCTTCAGAACAAAATCATCATTTCTTGAAGCTTGGTATGGCTATTGGTGTAAGAATGGTAGCAAGACCTTTTGCAAGACTTTTTTTACTTAAAATAAAATGTTAATCATGGGTTAGTCGTGGTGAAATTCTAATCGAAAATATATACACCCACAGTTAAGAGTAGTTTATTCTTATGATTTCTTACTGGAATTTTTGTTTGGCTCACATGACTCTGTTTTGTAGGACCTGTTTGGAGCTGGGATACTGTTTTGTGGGTTTGGTGTGATATGTGTTTTGTCTCTGCTCTTCATATTCTTCATTGTTCCAGAGACAAAAGGTCTCACTCTTGAGGAAATTGAAGCTAAATGTCTCTGAAAATAGGTATGTATTTTCCTTTTAATCACAAAGCCGTTTGTTTCTTTACATGATTTTTGATTCGTACTGTAAACCTGTGAGAAACATAATAGTACAGGTTCAGAGAGATAAACATTTGTCTCTAAAGTGTTTAGGGAATCACAAACCTGCTGCACAAGATGGAGAATGAATCTTCTTCACACACCTTTAAATATTTGAAGCAATTGTTATATCAAGAGGCTCTAATGTTCGAGCAATATACATGTAAAAGAAAATTGATGGTAAAAAGAAATCTTTGTAATAAGTTTTAACACACTGTTTAATTTAGAAAATAAAATAAAAACATCAATAAAAGACATTAATACGTAGAATGATGATATCGAAGGTTCTCGTCATTTGTAGTTGCATGTCTCCATCAATCGAGGATTAGAGTCCAAGTTTGACAACAATGTGCCCTTTTTTCCCGGTAACCAAATTTTTTTGGGATTTCAAGTCGATAGTATCCTTAAATCAAGGACCAGAGCAAGTCTAAATTTGGTAACGTTAGTAACTTTTTTGAATAATCATAAGTGAGAAATTTTAACGTAGTTCGAGACATATCAGAGCAAAAAGGTTAAAACTTAAAAAGAGAAAGTATTCAAATTGTGAACGAGGTGGTGATTACGAAATCAGAAACATAAGCAGTGATGTCATACTTGATATCATAATGCAAGAGAGACGTCTATAAAAAGCAGGTGCTTCTTCAAGAATCCGAAGTAACTAATTATTGAGCTCAGAAGTTGAATCGAAGAACAATAACGATGACGACGACGAACAAGCAAGTGATATTGAGAGACTACGTTAGTGGTTTTCCTAAAGGATCCGATTTCGATTTCACTACAACCACCGTTGAGCTTAGGGTTCCGGAAGGGTCGAACTCTGTTCTGGTGAAGAATCTCTACTTGTCATGCGATCCTTACATGAGGATTCGTATGGGCAAACCTTATCCCTCCACTGCTGCTCTTGCTCAATCTTACACTCCCGCCAAGGTACCAACGGCGAGAATCTAGTTTATTCTCCGATAATGCAAATATTTCTCCGGTGAAACACGAATCTGATGATATAGTTTATATTGTTTGGTTTCGTTTGAATATTTTGATTCCAGCTCGTTTCCTTCTAGAGACTAGAGATTATTATTTATGTGTTCTTTCTTTTGAATATAATAATATACTAGGTACTTTATGTGATAATTGAATGTAAAATAGTATACTCGACGGATCAATTTATATTTTTTCTTTATTTTTGAATTGATACTCCCTACTCCGTAGTGTTAATTAACACCCTTATTCATATAAAGTAGATAATTGACATTACTACTTTAGATTGGTGTTCTTGAAGGCTGTGAGAAGAAATTGTGTCTCTTTTGGTTTTGCTTTCTGGTTACTGTATTGACCGTTAAAATTGTGTTTGTTTTGTGTGCAGCCAATCTATGGGTATGGAGTGTCTAGAGTGATAGAATCTGGACATCCAGATTACAAGAAAGGCGACTTACTCTGGGGAATAGTTGGATGGGAGGAGTACAGTGTTGTCACTCCAATGCCTGAAGTGCATTTTAAGATCCAACATACCGATGTTCCATTATCCTACTACACTGGACTTCTCGGTAAGTTAAATCTCGGCCTTGCTCCTGGTTTTGTTATCACTTGGCGACTTCAAAAGAAGAAGAAAAAGCTTCTTGATACCAAGTGTTGGCTTTGAGACAGAGATCATGAAATTGAATGTCATAACCATCATGAATGTCTAAAAACGTTTGTTTGAAACGTAGGAATGGAATTACTTATGTAGTCAATCTAGAAATGTGAACAAGGAGTCTACTCTGTTAGAATATTTTCTCTCCCTGATGGTTTTTGTCTGGTCCTGACAGGTATGCCCGGTATGACTGCCTACGCTGGGTTTTATGAGATTTGTTCTCCTAAGAAAGGAGAGACAGTTTATGTGTCAGCTGCATCTGGTGCGGTTGGTCAGCTTGTGGGACAATTTGCTAAGATGATGGGTTGTTATGTTGTTGGAAGTGCAGGAAGCAAAGAAAAGGTGAGAAATTGATTATCATCATTTTTATCTTTTCCCTTCTCTTTCTTAGTTTTCCTTCAAGAGAACGACTTGCCCTTTTACTTCTTTATTCTGGATTTGTTAGGTTGATCTCCTCAAGACCAAGTTTGGGTTTGATGATGCATTCAACTACAAGGAAGAACAAGACCTTAGTGCTGCCCTGAAAAGGTTTGCTAACCACTTATTCCAGAGTGTTTGATGTCTATACCTGTTAGGTTCGGTTTGCAGAATAAAGCCGCCATTCGCAACTAAGTAGAAACGAAAGAAATAGATAAAATCATGATTCTACGTGGAAAACCACGTTAGAATTGAAGAAACAAGCAATGAAACTCTGTTTTACAACTTCTTTTCGAGATAAAAACAAAAAGAAACTGATTCTATTTTCATTGATTGATATCTTATTAGGTGTTCTTCTACTAATCTAAGAGAGATTCTCTTCTTCTGTTTTTTTCCAGGTGTTTTCCCAAAGGCATCGACATATACTTTGAGAACGTAGGAGGCAAAATGTTAGACGCAGTGCTCTTAAACATGAACGTGCACGGACGTATCGCTGTCTGCGGAATGATCTCACAATACAACCTTGAGAACCAAGAAGGTGTACACAACCTATCCAATATAATCTACAAACGAATCCGCATTCAAGGCTTTGCAGTCTTTGATTTCTATGACAAATACTCAAAGTTCTTGGAGTTTGTGCTTCCATGCATTAAAGAAGGAAAGATAAAGTACGTTGAAGATGTAGCTGATGGGCTCGAGAAAGGTCCTGAAGCTCTCATCGGACTCTTCCATGGTAAGAACGTTGGGAAACAAGTTGTTGTTGTTGCTCATGAGTGAAAGAAGATTTAATCGTACAAGAGTTTGTATGGGTGTTCGAACCCGTGTGGGTGGCTTTTCGTTTCATGGATAATATTCAACATAGATCTTAATGTTATGACCAGTTTGTTTGTTATGTCCACAAAACCTAATTCCATGTCACTTGTTCACTGTATCACTAATAATCTATGTTATCATTTGATTTTAATTTAATCGCTTAATTAGAATTAGTTATGGCTCAATTTGTCATTGATCAAGCATCATATAGAACGCGAGACAATTAGTAATGAAGCAAGAAAATAACCCAAGAAAACTCTGTTTCCCCACATTCTTTGCATCGCACTTAATAGCGCAAGAAATTATGCTTTTGGCTTCATTAGTTTTGCATTGTCCGATACCAAACACGTCCATATCTTATTAGTTTTACTTGTGGCTTAAATAACCGCACAAACCGTGGAGCCTTGTATATAAAGAAGTAGAGAAATATACAAAGACGTTGAGGAAGTAACCAAAAAACAAACATCTGCTAAAATGGCGACGATGAGCAACAGGCAAGTCGTATTACGTGACTACGTTACCGGTTTAGTCAATGAATCAGACCTCATAATCACATCCGCAACCATCGATCTTAGTGTTCCTAAGGGATCTAACTCGGTTCTTGTGAAGAATCTCTACTTGTCTTGCGATCCTTACATGCGTAATCGTATGAGAAAGCCTGATCCCTCCATCTCTGCTACAGCTCATTCGTTTATTCCTGGCAAGGTAAAGAACCATTTCTATTCATCGTTTATGAACTTATGTTAAACTCTCTGCTTCTTCTTGGTTAAACTCTCAAGCATTTACATTTTGGAGCACCGTTTCTGCTATTTGGGAGAACTTATGTTGTGTTGTATTTTGTGGAGCAGCCTATCACTGGGTTTGGAGTGTGTAAAGTGATAGATTCTGAGCATCCAGGTTACGAAGAAGGTGACTTAATTTGGGGAGTAGTTGAATGGGAAGATTACAGTGTTATTAGACCAATTCCTAATCTTCATTTCAAGATCCATCATACTGATGTTCCCTTATCTTATTACACTGGACTTCTTGGTATTGTTAATTCCTCTTTATTCTATAAATCTTATGATAATCATTGTAGTCTGTGATTGGAACTTAATTGCACAGTATTACGAAGATAAAAAATGGGCTAATGAAGATGTTGAGGCAATCATTGTATATACTCACTCTACTCTGTTGCTGATCAGGTATGCCTGGTTTGACTGCATATGTTGGGTTTTATAACATCTGTTCTCCTAAGAAAGGAGAGACCGTGTTTGTGTCGGCTGCATCTGGTTCGGTTGGTCAGCTTGTGGGACAATTTGCTAAGATGATGGGTTGTTATGTTGTTGGAAGTGCCGGAAGTAAAGAAAAGGTACATTGTAACTCTAGCTGTAAAACTCTGTTTCGTAATGGGATCTTGATTTGTTGAGCTTCTTTAGGTTGATCTACTCAAGAACAAATTCGGATTCGATGATGCATTCAACTACAAGGAGGAACAAAATCTTATTGCTTCTCTGAAAAGGTATCAAGAGAACAACTGATTTTATTTGGTATGTCAACTAAACCCATTAAAAGATGAGATTCTCTCTTTCTTCAGGTGTTTTCCCGAAGGTATTGACATATACTTTGACAACGTGGGAGGTAAAATGCTAGACGCAGTGATCTTAAACATGAGACCACACGGCCGTATTGCGGCCTGTGGAATGATCTCGCAGTACAATCTGCAGAATCCGGAAGGCGTTTATAGCCTCTCACTCATTACCTACAAACGAATCCGTATTGAAGGGTTTAACTGTTTCGATCACTTCCACAAATACTCTGAATTTATGGAGTTTGTGGTTCCCTTGTTAAGAGAAAAGAAGATAACGTACCTGGAGGATGTTGCTGATGGGCTCGAGAGTGCTCCTGCTGCTCTCGTTGGGCTCTTTCATGGCAACAATGTTGGTAAACAACTTGTCGTGGTTTCTCGTGATCTTGACTGAGAAATCAAAGTTGGTAGGCAAATGATGGTGCGTCCAACAATACAAGAGATTTGCTTTCAAAACAATCCAGACTCTATTATCTGTCGATCTATCTATTAATACATAATAATCTTAGTTGGTTCAACAAAAGAATGAAAATTTGAGAGTTTCAAACTAAAAACAGAAACATTAGAAAATCCAATCTTTGATATTCATAAATTCTGAATTCTGAAACAAAACAGAAAGAATTCAATCCTTCGGATTTATGTTGAGAATGTAAACGAAAACTTCAATTCTTCCTCTATCTCTCTCTTGTCCTTACAATTATACATATAAACTATATGGATTCAAAGGCTTTTACTTGTCGAATTCCCAAAGGACTCCTCCATCTTCTTTGACTTTTTTGTTGATCCAAGTTTCAATAAGCATACCAGCGCCGATTCCACCAAGGATGAAACTTCCATAGAAGGCAAGAGCCTTTGGCCATGGCTTTCGCGGTAGGAAGTAGGCTTCGTATTTATCTTCAAGTCCCCTCGGCATTTGTTTTCTCACTTTCGTCACCAATTTACCACCACCACCACCACTTGGCTTCTTCTTCTTCTCGTTCTCATTCATCACCCACTCTTCTCCTTTCCATGGATCCTTCGCCTCTTCACTTGCCATTTTTGAATTGCCCCAACAAGAGGAACAAAAAATTTGCCCAGAGAAATCTCAATTCCACATTTCAACTGGTTCGAAGATTTGATCTCAGATGGTGAATTAGGGCACACGAAAGTGTCACTGCTTCTTCGAAAATTCTATGACAAAATAAAATTTAAGACCCAAATCAAAAGATCTTTAAGGCCCACTTAAGCCCATTTTAGACCCAATTAGTTACGCACGTGCAATTTGACTCGCACATCTGGCACGCTTAAGCCACGCAGAAAGATATAACTTTGTTCTGCCTCTCTTTTTCATTGATTCGTCGATCGGGAACAAAACACTCTGTTCGACAAAATCTCTGCTTTCTTTCAGATCAACTTGTTTATATATCAATAGTTTCGTTTACGAGGATCTGATTGCAGATTTCAGCAATAATTAGGCATGGAATCAGAATTGATACTTCATGAAGGTGGATGCCATTGTGGGAGAATCAAATGGCGAGTTAAAGCGTCAAGAAGTATAGTGGCTTGGAGCTGCAATTGCACAGATTGTTCAATGAGAGGCAATGTTCATTTCATTGTTCCATCAAGCAACTTTGAGCTTCTTGATAATTCCAAAGAATTCATCACCACTTATACTTTTGGGACTCACACAGCCAAGCATACCTTCTGCAAGGTCTGTGGGATTACGTCGTTTTACATCCCGAGGTCTAACCCCGATGGAGTCGCAGTCACGGTTAAGTGTGTCAAGTCGGGGACATTGGATCATATCGAAGTCAAAAGCTATGATGGTCAAAACTGGGAAATGTCGCACAAGAAGACTGGTATTGCCTCATTTTCAAAAGAGTAACATGATAAGATCAACTCAACATTGTAATATGGCTAAGAAGAAAAGAATCTAAAAAATCTCACCTTTAGAATCACAGGGAGAAACAATTTGGAAAGTCGAAGCTTTTTTTTTTCTTGCCTAAAACCCTTTTTGAGAATAGCGCTCAGGGTTATGAGTTTTTGAGTGTTATTCAAATCTACACCTGCAGATGTTGATGGTAACTTTGTATGATTTCATTTCTTATTCACTGTATCCGTTCCAGCTAGTTTCCTTCTCTGTTGATGCTCCGCGACTTTGTAATCAATGACCTCTCTGAAAAGGTTTGCGTCCAATAAGCAATTTGCGCTTCCATACACAGCAGCTTGTACGCTCGCCATTAATTTCGCGATTTCTCTGCCAGAAAACCCTTTTGTTTTGGCAGCAGCTTCCTTCAGGAGGTCCTCGGTGATGCCTTTTATCTCAATCTTCTGCTGTTCTTTTTTGAAAAGGGATTGGAGCAAACCCAGCTTTTTAAGATTAGCCTTAGATATGTACTTGTCTAGGTAGAGGTTTAGAAGCTTGAAGCGCTCTTCTTCTCCAGGTAAGGGAAACTCAAGAGTCTCATCGACACGGTCAGACACTGCTGAGTCTAGATCACCAGGTCGGTTTGTGGCAAGCGCTAAGACTATGTCTTTGGACTGGTCCCCCGTGCGGAAGAGGAGGGCATTTAGTGCACTCCTTTGGGCTTCACTCATATATGTTTTGTTCCGCCTGTAAATTTTTCAACACATTAAACTAAATTCCCTGAGTTAAGATTATCGTCAGCATCAGATTAGCAACTTACTCGCACAAAAATGCATCGGCTTCATCGATGAAGAGCAATAAGCCTCTCTTAGATTTTTTGGACCAGTCAAACAGTTGGTGTATCTTTGTAACAGCCTGAGCTCCAAGTGGAGCAACATCTCCACCCGTCATTAACGCATAATCTAGACCCTAAATGGAAACAAATCAAAAGAAGAGAGTGATTATCTAAGTAACATGCCTGAGATGCTGCAATGTTAATGCCCATGAGCAACCTAGAACTATGATCTCAATTCGAAGCTCAGATGAATCTGTTCTTCACAGCTAATATAGTAATAATAAGCATTAGAAATAGAGAGAACACATACAGATTTACGAGCCAGCTCTCGGGCAGCCATTGTCTTTCCTGTTCCCGGTGGGCCATAGAAAAGCATATTTCGGAAAGGTGCTTTGTGGGCTTTTGTATTGGCAGTTGCATTAGCTAGCTGTTCGATTCTCTTTTGAAGAGAAGGATGCAAAATAACATCACCAAACCCTTTTCCATTTTTGGATGCAGACTCCTTACCACCACCCCGCAACGTGGAGAAGGCACGAGAAGCCAAACCAGACCAAGGGTACTTTCCTCTCGATGATTCTCTAATTAGAGAAGGTTGTCCTAAAATTCTATCCACGTAGCTCCAAATAACCTTGGCACCTTCTCTGCAACAATCAATCTATAAGATGACTAAGTACCATTGCTATTAATGACAACAACTCATGATTAGCATTTTTTTTCAACCAATTTTAGTCTTTACCTCGTTGTGTAGATCCCAGCTGCAAGAGCAGTGAGACCTCCAACTGCAACGATCAGCTTATTTTGATCTGTTAGAATGGTACGCAAGCCCCCTAGTAAAAATAAAAAAAGAGTCCATCAGCTTTTGAAAAGGTAATAAGAAAAGCATCTGATTAGGAGATCCAAAAATTAACCCGAAAGAAGGGGAAAGCCACCGATAGATGGAGAAGGTCACAAGGCTATTATACACGTAAGTTACCTATTAGACTCTAATTATTGCTACGTAAAACTGCCATAGACTAGCTTCCACAATGAATGAATTAAAACGATAGAGAGATACTAATTGCCACTAATGTCAGACCTCCAATATGATCGAATGTAGTATTAATGGCAGAAACCCATTTCTCTCTTTCAGCATTTGCACGATCAACAAGCATTCTCCTGTTGACATCTTCAGAAAGCTTTGATTCACGGGCTCTGCCTTCAGCTTCTGCCATAGCTTTGACCCTGATTGTCTCACGTTCAATCTCAGCTTTTTCCCTCTCTGTTTGTCGTCTCTGTGCTTGAATCTCTTCCTCAGTAGCTCGTCGAGCTACTTCCCGCCTAATTTCTGATTCTTCTTGCATTCTCACAAGTTCTTGATTTCTTGTTCTTTGGGCCTCATTTTCAGCCTATAACAAGATATACATCACAAGTTATGAGAGGGAATAAAACTTCTCAATGTTAAATAAAAATAAAAGTAGTTGTAGAATTGCATGCCTGCATCCTTTTTCTTGCTAACTCATCTTCATAGCGGGCCATCTGTGATTTTGTTTGTGCTTGGTGCTGAGCAAGTTTCTTCTGTTCCTCGTATATTACCCTTTGCCTCTCCTGTGAAATGGAACATTACTTTAAAACCAAGAATCTGTAAAGAATAATGAAAGATGCAGCAAAACTGTAATAGCGATAAATAGTAACAACGATGTAGTGAATGCTAATAGGTAAACAGAGAGTTGTATTGTAAGGACATATATACTATATAAGTACCTAAAACGCGAAACGTCTTGAGAAAGCCTAAGCAGGGACTACTAATCATACAATGAAATCAAAATATATTAACACAGAACTTAAAAAGTAAGTTGATCTCACAGCTTCAGCTTGGGATTGCATAGCTTTAAACTCTTGAGCCTTAGCAGTAAACTCAGCTTGCCTCGTCTCTTCTTGTGTCTTAATACTTTCAAATACCTACCAGAAAACCAAACATTCATCAATTTTGACGCCAAGCATAACCGATAAACACACAAAAAACAATTTTTGATATCCATCCCAGAATTCTACCATGGAAAACGTTTAGCTCAAGCCTATCTTCCATAAGCTTCATCCAACAAATTATAACTACCTACAAAGAATTCATTTTTCAACCTTGGAATTTTATAAACGGTGAAACCATTAACTCAACTTGAGAATCTCTAATCCTATCTATGTATAGCCTCTATGGTTATTTCGATGAAGATTAAAGGAAAAAAATGCATGAATGTCTTAAATTTTGAACAAATAAATAAAAACACTATTAAAACTTGAAAAGGACCAACGAAGCTTTCTTGAAATCGAGAAAGAATAAGAGTAGAAAAAATTCCTAAGACCTTTTTAGCATGAGCGGAGTTGTTTATTCCCTTCAAAGCCTTAGCCCCACGCTCCAACGCTTCCGGATCAAATCCAGCGGAGGTCGTCCTCGGATTGTGATTGCGAATCCGTGGAGGAGCATCAGATTCTTCACCAGTAGCAGACGATTCTTTCTGAGATTCCGGCGCCGGCGGAGGGGAACCTTGCTGCTGAGGAATCGAAGCAGACGAAGGAGTAGAGAAGCCAGAGAAGGTGAAAGGTCCATCCGCAGAAGCGAATTTTGACTGCGAGATAGAAGCGGAGGCTGCTAGAGCTGAGATGACACTAATCGCACATTTCTGAGCCATTTTTTCCCCGAGGAGACTTCCAAGAAATGATATTTAAGAGGAAGAGATTGGCTTGATGAACAAGAAATTTCAAGCAACAATATCTATTGCCATAGAAATGGAGGCAGTAAGAGTTTCCTGGGTTTTGGTAGGGTTTCTCTGCGAAAGGAAAAAAAAAAAAAAAGATTTTAGAACTTGGGTCGGTTTTACCCGAAAACCCGAATCGTATGGTCCATTTATATCCAGAGGCTCCGAACTTGAAAGCCATTTTGGCCTCCTAACAATGTTTTAACCTCCGTTCGAAAAATCGGTTTAGCCAGCCGCTTAGGCATTAGATGAGCACTATCCGATTCAATTTTAGTGTAATCGAATGAATTAGGCAGTCATTGTAGTTAAACGGTTAAAATGGTGATTAGGCGGTCGAGGTGGCGATTAGGCAATTTAGGCGACCGTTTAAAAAATAAAAATAAATTATTTATTTTCTTAATATTAACTTTATGTTTATATTATTTTTTCAAATTTTAAAAATTATTTTTCTAAAAAAGATTAATTCTAAATCATGTGATTCATATTATTTATTATATTTATATCTATAGTTAATTTATCATATATAAAACATAATTTATTTAAAAACCGTCTAAATCACCTAGAATCGCCTAAGCCCCGACTAGTCTTTCTAGATATTAGGCGGAAGGTCACCACCCACCTAGCTAGTTTTTTTAGTATAGAATTTATGCATAAATTTACTTAGAAAATAATGCTTTTTAATTAATACCATAGTAGATTGTATCATAGTTTTGTTAATATATGTAAAACTTGTGAACTTTACAAGGAATACTACAATTTTGGTTATCTCGGGCATTTGAATCAATAAATAAGGATGTAACATAAATTGGAAAATGAAAACATAATTTGGAAAAGATCAACAATTAAGCATAACCTTAAACTATATATAGTACGGTTATATTATACGAAATACTTATAATCAGATTTTGTTAATCTCTTAGATGTATCATGTATGTAAACTACAATCACGAGTTATCTCCGTTATAGGTATTAATCTTTACAAACCAATCACGACCACTAATAATCCGAGAATAAGAACAAATATTAAACTTAATAAATCCCCCTCTCGAACGCTAGGTGACTCTGATTTTGGCAGCTCGTGAGTCGGACTACGTGATGGAGGAGGAGCGTTATAATGATCACTATGATCAGCAGGAACCACCGAACTATTGTGAACACTGTCGTTGTGGATGCTAGGACAAGAGATGATAGGTGAAGTGTGATTGTTTCCTCCAGAAATATCGTCCATAGTTCTTGGAGATGGTAATATACCATCAATGCCATGACATTTGATAGATCCTAAGTTACAAATGTTACGGCTTATGATCTTGACATTGTTGATCAAGTAGTTTGATCTTCCACCATTGGAGATCTCAAGGTTGTAATGTGGTAAAGAGGAAGGAACAATGGAGCCATTAGGGATGAGACTGAGATGCTCAAAAAGAAGAGGAGAAGGGATCGAATGGCGAAGCAAGAACTCGGTAACTGCATCTTGGTGAATAATGTTTGATCTTGAAAGGGTTTTGTCTTTTGGCATCAAGAATGTGACATTGGCTAAGAATCTAGGGTTTACAGGTTGTAACATGTTGATGAGCATAACGAATGAGAAGTAATCAGCTTTCTCCATTTCTTCAATGGCGATAGAGAGTTCATGGTTGTTTCGGATATGAGAACTCTTTTGGGCTGATGTTACTACAATAATGAAGACTAACATGAAGAAGAGTATCACATGAGTTTGAAGAGCTCTCATTTTTTCTAGATATTTGGTAGATTGGTTTTGATGAGATAATTAGATATAATCTCTCTCGGCTTAGTTATGTGTTGAATGTTTGGTTAAGTGATAGATAAGGTTTTTAAGCTTAGGACATGCGTGTGTTGTTTCTCACCAAGATTGAGTGATCATGTTATCAGCATGGGGAGCGAGTTTGTAGAGAGTTTGTTCAACATACGTTTCGTGTTGTATTGGATCTTGAATTAAAATTAAAACTCTAAAAAAGTAAATTAGGACTTAAAAGAATTGGCTGAGTCAAATATCACTTACAAGTAACAATAGTTAGAATTTGATTAATTTGATGAAATTTATTGTGAGGTCTATCAACATGCATCCAAAAATCCAATACATTAGATTCCATTTGAAAAAAGTAGTCACGATAATGCATTGTTTTCCGACATGGTCACGTGGAGTCATGTTGATGGAAGACACGTCTAAGTATTAAACAGAATTATTGTACGAATGCTTAGATGCTATCACGTTCCATTAATTAAATATAGCTTTAGTGGTACGACTTTTTTGATACATGATCACTTTAATATTTCAGAGTATTTTCCATGTGAGATTTCTGAACATTATCTCGTGGACCCAAAATTAAGATACGGATTTTGGGTTTTATAACCTAGTCATAATCAAACATTTTAGTATTACCAAATTGTCGAGTTCCACCACAATTCTTGTCTCGTTACAGAAAAACAAAAACAAATGTAATGAGCAAAACATCCATGTCATAAATTGATAGTACAACGAGAGAACAAAAAAAAAAGACAAAGAGAACGAGAGAAACTAAGTTCCTGCACTCGTTCAAACTATATTTAGCCGATCTCTGTTCTAACATGATCTTCACATATCATCATCAGACAGAAAGAAACAAAAAAAAATCTAATAAAGGAATGTGTTTAAATACAATAAAAAGAGAATCAAGTTTTTGTTTTGTTTCGTTTTGTGAATCTTGAGAAGAACGCAAGCTATTATGGAAAGTTGAAGTTTCCTCCAATATCAGTAGAACCCGCCGGTGGATTAATGGCGACCCAAAGAAGAGAAATGGTGATGGCGACAAGACCAGACCAAACATATACAATCGTTGGTGTTCTTCCTCTTCTTCCCATGAGACCTTTAGCGAAAGGATACAGATGAGCCAAAACCCAAAAACTGAAGAACACTCCTCCTATTAGTTTACTCCACTCTGGAATCACACTGTAAATCGTCCTGCTAAATCCAACTGCAATTGCAATCAAATTCACCATCATGATTGTAATCGGAGGGATCATGAGGGAAGTCCATTTCACCATGTACAAATCTGCAAACTCGTCGTCTACATCATCTCCTCCGGATTTACTAGTAAGAGTGAAGGAGATTTCGACTCCAGCTACGACTTTGAGCAAACCTTGAAGAACAGCTGCAAGATGAGCGCTTGTTCCTCCAATGAGCCAAAATTGTTCGTTTCTCCACCATTCTTCGAGTGAGATTCCCGACCATTTGATCTCGAGGAGGGCGAGTAAGCAAAGAGTGATGGAGATGATGAGAAGGTACACTAGGAAAGTGACATTGAGCGTCTTAACAATGAACTGACCAGAGAAGAGGGAGAGCGCCGGGAGGAAACAGTAGACAATGAGGAAGATTGAGGTGAACGGGTAGATTCCAACGTTTAGGTAGGCAATTCTCTGAAGGATCTTCATTTTCGGGCTTGCAAGCAAAGCATTGTTTCGGGAGAAGAAGATCTCGACTGAGCCAGTTGCCCAACGGAGAACTTGGTGAAGCCTATCTGTCAAGTTGATTGGAGCAGTGCCACGGAAAGCATCCCGTTTCGTCACACAGTAAACCGATTTCCAGCCTCTGTTATGCATTCGATAGCCAGTGACAACGTCTTCTGTGACTGACCCATAAATCCATCCAATACGCGATCCCCACTCGGTTTTATCCTCGTACCAGCAAGAGATAACAGCAATAGCTTCAGCTACAGTCGATGCATCGAGAAGCTCTCGCGGAATTGTGAGTGCACCAGGTGGACGCCCGTTTTTAACCGCTGGGTGGTCTGCAAGAGGGCGGCCTTGGAACTCAGCTACTGGAATTGAATCAATGAGGAATGTCGAGTTCCCGAACTTCTTTGGGACTAGAGAGAGATTCATCTCGTCATCATCGTAATCACCCATCCGCAGAGCTCGGTTTTCTTCAGGAATATTCTTCCTCTTGCGACTAGGGAAACAGCAGCTCCAGCAATTGGGAGTATGATCTTTGGATCGAGGCGGATCAAATCCGTACAGCGCGATTCTTCGGAAGAGACAACCAGTTCCGACATACACCGGACCCATAAGCCCATCAAGAGCTCTCATGTTGACGTCAAAGAAGACAGTATTGTGATTAGCATATCGATCCGACGGGTCAATACCTTCAAACCGCTGAGGAAACTGAACGTAGCAAAGTCGATCACCACCTCTATCCATCATGAAGCACATACCTTCTCTCATTGCCTCAGAGTTGTATATGTAATGATCACAGTCAAGATTCAATATGAATGGTCCATTTGACATAATTGCAGACGCTCTGACTAGGGCGTTCATGGCTCCGGCCTTCTTGTTATGATCATAACCAGGTCGCTTCTCACGAGAAACATAGACGAGGAGTGGGAGTCGAATATCCACATCGGTTAGATCAAGGAATCCTTCAGATACTCCGTGTAATGGCTCATCACTAGGTGGCTTCAACATCACCTGCATTGATCGAGAAACAAAATGAGATAATGAAGAAACAAGTGTTTTAGATCAATGGCTATTCCGTTTAAGAAAAAGCTCAACAAATCGAGTATATACCTGAATGATACCGGCGTGGTCACCTTTAGAATGGTCACTACCAGAAGTCAACCAAGTTCCAGGCCAGTGAGTACCATCAGCCATCCAAGTAGCTTTTGGAATCTTCACGGGCTCTAAAGGCTCATCGTCCCTGTTCTGCCTCTGCATCTTCATGGCTTTAATTTCTTCTCTGGCATGGTATGCATCAGAACGTCTCCTGATCGAATCAGGCAAGCTGTTAATCCTGACTTTGAACTCATCAAACTCACGCTTAACCCTTCTTCGATCTTTCACAAAATCAGACTTCACTTTGTTCTTGTAAGGATCTCTCTTTAAGCTAAAGTAGGAGTCTGGATTCCTTGGCTCGATCACATGTTTACGACAAAAAGGAACCCAAATGTTTGCAAAACTGGCAGCTTCAGCCATGGCTTCAAACGTAAGAAGCGCCCCTCCATCATCAGATACATAGCAAGAAAGCTTCTCAACCGGATAGTCTGCCGCTAGAATCGATAAAATGGTATTAGCAGTGACCAGAGGAGGTTCTTTCTCGGGATCCGCAGTAGAGACAAATATATCGAGTCCAGGAAGGTCGGATTTCCCGGTCGGGTTGCTTGCTGTCGGCGTTTCAAACTTTTCTTTTAGGACTTGAAGATCGGTCGCACGGTTAATCGGGCATAGCTTAGGGAGCTGATCAAGAAGCCAAGAAAAGGCGAACCAAAGCTCACAAACCACAGACATTCCCCATAACCAGACAGCATCTGGATTTTGATGTTTAACTCTCCAAGTCAAGAACAATGCAAGAACAACTATACGGATAAAAATCAAAAGCCTGCAAAAAAAAAAAAAAACGAATATTCTTCTAAGATTGTAGATAAATGGATGTAGTAAAGCTAAACAATAAAAGGAACAC